>VZRO01007419.1:20829-135761 GCA_013397915.1 Daphoenositta chrysoptera
GGGGGGGGCGCGGGGCAAGATGCCCGCCCTAAGGGGACGGAGCCTTCGGAGCGGGCGGGCGTGAGGGCGCACCCGTCCGAGGGATTAACGGCGGCCCCGCTGTCCTGTCGCGGACGTCGATTTACCTGGGTGGCCGCCTCCCTCCTTCCCTCCCTCTTTCCTTTCTTCCTTCCTTCCCGGAGCCGGTGGTTTCGGCGGAGAGGGAGTGGAGCCCGCCTGGCCCCTCCCCGGAGAAACTTTCCGCGCCAGGTAGGGGCTGGTCACCCCGGGGCGGGAGCTGTGAGGGGGCCGCGGTGGCGGAGACGGGCCCCCGACCGAGTTTCGGGGGGGTCGCGCTGCCGCTCGGCCTCATCGGCGGGCGGGGCGGGCTGTCAGGCCGGTGTCCCCTCCCCGGCCGAGCAGCTGCCGTCTGCCGCAGGGCCGCCGCGGGCTGAGGGCAATATATAGGTCAGTGGAAGTAATGCTCGCCTAATCCCCTTTATCTTTTTGGCTCGGCTTTTCCGCTGCTGGTTTGTAGGGCTACACTTGGGCAGCGTTGGTCGCAAACTTCTGGGAGACAGAGGACCCGGGCTTCGCGCAGGGTGGTGTGAGCGGACGAGTGCCGAGGTGAGAGTATGGGATACGCGCTTTTATTTTCCGGAAAGCTTTTTCCTCACAAGTTCCTTACAGAGTGCCAGGTATTCCTGCGTAGGGCTGTCACCCGCGTGACCCTGTGCATGGGTGCTCAGTTAGGGTTCGGACTTATGTTTCAACATGTTAATTAACACTGATTATTTCTTTCTCCTTGCGTCACTCACCGAATCACCGAAGGCTGTTTTGGTATTTGCTTTGGATGCCAAAGGAAAGTAGAGGTCTCGGCAGCTTCGGGGCCCTGGTAACTGGAGAAAGCGGTGTGCCCTGACAAGGTGATTGCTGAGTTGCTTTCTCTGATTTTTGAGGAACTGTTAACAAGGTCATGTCAACCTTTTTGTTGCCCAAGGGTGTTGGTAGCAACTCGGCATGCTTGAATTGCTCCATATGGACAAATACATAGGTGCTGGCAGATGCCCGCTGTCTTCTGGGACATTGTGCCCAGCCTGCCAGTATAGGAGTTTGCCAGGTTGGGGCATGTGGTCTCTTGTAACTGAGAAAGGCTGAGGCACACTTGATAGTATTTGGAGATTTTTATTTCAGTCTGATTTTTCTCTTCCATGGCCTGTTTGATTGTTTTTCTGATTAGCGTTAACATATCTCATACGATGGTGATAAGAAGAAAAAATGCATGAAAATGATTGTGTAATTTTATATGCCACCCTATTATTTCTGATTGAACTGAATGTGACTTCAGAATCTGCCAGTGCCCTCTCTGCCTAGGTATTTTCTGTTGATCATTGTGAAACTGATGCTGTGCAAGAGTTTGTAGTTGCATTTTCCTTTAGTACAACAGTGTTTTTGTTCTTCCATATAGCAGTAAGAAGGATCTAGGGCCTCATCTTCTTAGCGGGAAAGCATGAGGTTTTCATTTTGTTTTCGTTTTCAGAGAGAAGAGGTAGTGATAATAAACCGTGTATTCAAAGAGATCTCTCATACACCAGTAGGGTAGTAGTGTTAGGTCATGCAGTATAGACCCATATATTCTGCCCTGTGCTGGTTTTATATCATAATTTCTAGAAGTAAACCTTTTAGAAAAAATGTTAATTGGAAGGGTTTGTAATACCTGAAGGAGTGATGTCAAATTAGGGTTTTCACATTATTTGTGGTGGTTTACATCTACTGTGGTGTGTGTGTACAAGAGTCCTCCTGATCTGAAACTAATCTAAGAATTAGGACCTAATGCTGTAATTCATTTCTTCCTCACTGGCTCTGCATTAATGAACGTGGAAGGTCAGAGGGGGAAGGGAAAGACAGAAAAACTTACAATCTGCAAGGTAAAGTATAAATAATTGTAGAGGGTGAGATTGTCCCAATGCGATATTGATGTGATGATGGCACTTGTGAAACTTATGGAACATCCAGATGCCTTTTCCTCTTGTCTGTCTCAATAAAAACAGATGTTTTCAACTGACTTTCACTAACAGCTGTTTTAGTCTGCTTATTGACCCATGGTCATTGACGATATGTGCTTTGAAAAAGAAATTAATCCTATCAGAATGATGAAAAATGTGTGGACAAAGCCATGGAAGAAACTTAGCTTTATGTACACAGTCTCCTTTTTTTTTTTTTTTTTTCAACTTTACTGTGTCTAAATGATATGGTGGTGGTGGTAAAAACTGGATTGTCCTCTGTAAGGGTTTTGCCTTTGAGTTGTTTTTCTTGTTTTATTTTTGTGGTTTTATTCTCCTAAATGGGATACAAACCTTCATAAAATCTGAAGCCGAGAGAACCACAATTGGAGAAACTGCTGCTAATGTGGTTTTATTTGATCTTGGCATGAAACTGAGTTTTAGAAATCTATAGCTATGTTTTCTCTTCAAAAAGATTATTATGATGCATTGATGCCTGTCAAGCTTAAGTCTTCACATTTACAGACTTTCAGTACCATCTGAAGCATCAGTTTCTCTGTTAAAATGTACATTGAAGGATTATTAAGATTACTTTGATATACATCGGTTTAAGACTTCTTTTTAACAAAGAATTTTTTCACAAGTGCTGCTGTTCCTCCCTTGAATAACTTTATTTATTATTATTATATTATTATTATTATATTATTTATTATTATTATTAACTTTATTATGTATAAATGATGCTTTTTGATGCCTGCAGAGGGTTTCATTGCAAAGGATTTCCAAATTTTAATTAGTCTGATGGGAATCTTGTTTAGTTGTATAATGTTTGAGTAGCATACTTGACTTTTTAAAGATGCAGGTCTGCACATCCTGATCTGATGTTACTGTAAGCAGTAGTTTCCCTCAAGCATGAGAGAGATGTATTCTCTCTCTCTTTCTCTCGTGGCATATTTAGTGTAGTTGGTATGTTTGTGGTGTTTGTTATGTGCTGCTGAGAGCAAGACTTTTTTGACTTCCTGTTCCAGTCATCATTTTTGGTAACAATTTTATAACTTTATTTTGGCTTACAGACACTTAAACTCTCAGACTCTTCTACTCAGACGTACTGGCTTGGCGTTGTTACCTTACTTATGGTCTGTTTTCAGCCTAATGGGATAGGTCAGTTTTATGCTAAATAGCTGCAACCCCAACAAAATAGTCATATGCTGTACCCCCATCAGAATAATCGCCAGGAAAGAGGGCAATCAAGGAAGGCTGTTGACAAAATAGTGCTTTTTGTGACCTTCTTTTGGATGTGTTTCAGGTAGTGCAGTACACAACAGCAGATGCCTATACTTTTGCTATGTTATGGTTGCACTTTTAATGTTTTGATAGTATTGAGTAAAGACAAACAACCTTGGGGTGCTTCCAGAAGAGGCTACAAAGGTCTGCACTGGTTAAAAGTTTGGGCATGAGTGACCTAGAAATCCTGAAATTTTTTTCAGTCCTTTTTTGCAATACACTGTACTGGCCAAATGAAGACTTGTAAGTGGATGCTGGTATGGCTGTTCTGTAAGAATGTCTGTATCTTTAAAAACTGATGCAAACAGCTTACAAGAAACAGTGCCTTTTCCTGATCTGATTAATTTATTTGGAAAGTAGAGCTAGGACTTCATTGTGTCATGGGTAGCAGGTCAGTTAGACCTGGATTGAGTTGGTGAGTCCGCACCTAAGTTCTGCATCCAGTTCTGGGCCCCTCACTACAAGAAGGACATTGAGGTTCTGGAGCATGTCCAGAGAAGGACAATGAAGCTGGTGAAGGGTTTAGAGAGTGAGTCCTGTGAGGAGTGGCTGAGGGATCTGGGGTGCGTAGCCTGGAGAAGAAGAGGCTCAGGGGAGACCTTATCACTCTCTACAGCTGCAAGGAGCTTGTAACCAGGTGGGTGTTGGTCTCTTCTCCCACTCAACCAGCAACAGGATGAGAGGAAATGACCTCAGTCTGTGCCAGGGGAGATTCAGGTGGACATCAGGAAGAATTTCTTCACTGAAGAGGTGGTTAAGCATTGGCAGGGGCTGCCCAGGGAATGGAGTGGAGTCACCATCCCTGGGAGTGTTCAAGAAATGACTGGATGTGGCACATGGTGCTATGGTTTAGTTCACCTGGTGGTATTCAGTCACAGGCTGGACTCGATGATCTTGAAGGTCTTTTTCAACCTTAATGATTCTGTGATTCTAATGAATTAAAAGAACAGTTTTGAATGCACTTGTGAATGCGTACAACAGTAAGTGCTTCTGGCTTAGTATCACTCCATTGTAATACATGTATACACAAGCCAGTACATTTTAAAGTGTCAGCTTAACTGTGGAGGTGCTGTGATGGTAACAAAGCATTCACCAGCTGAAGTTAGTGTTATGAACACTGAGGAGCTTTGGGAACGCATCTTTCCCTTACTTTCGTTTGTAGGCATTGATCATAAGTCTTCCTATTATTGCAGGTAGTATCTCTCAGTCAAGGACTCACTGATGGTATGATAAGAATGCTTTGCATGTTAAACCATTATTGTCAAAGATGATCCTGAAGGATATATCCTGAAGGCGAGGCAATTCCATGTGGAATTGAAACAGGGCAGGTAAATAAGAGCTGGTGAGAGTGGTGATACAGGCTCAAGGCATGTGAAGACATAATCTAAGAATGTGTTACCTGTGATATCAAGTGAGATTACCTTTAATTAACAGGGGAAAATTTGGAAACATGACACAAGCATAGCTAGCTGCATGCAGGAGGCCCAACATGTAGTTGGGACTTTGACTCAGGTTATCTCTGAACCAAATGTAGCATCTTTTCATAGCAGTTGGAAAATTTGCCCTGAAATTTATTCTGTTTCAAACTCTGGTGGCTTCCTATGCGTGGTGAGTTATTGGGAAATCAATGACTTCTTTATCTTTTTTTTTTCCTTAAAGAAAAAGGTCAAATTTTGATGCAGTACTGAATTGCCACGTGTACAGTACTGTTAGTTAATTCTGGTCTAATCATAATGAGCATGGTGTTATCTACTTTTTGTGTGAGAACATACATAGTATAGCTAGATTAGTGCTAAAAGTATGAGGCAAATTCTTACCATGTAGTTTTTGCCATTTAGCTCTAGAAGCACAGTCAGATGTCTTTTCCCCTTGTACCTCTACTGTAGTCTCCAAGCATATGACAGACATGGTTTTGTTTATTTAAACATTTGCATGCCTTAGAAGAACTTGTCCTTTTTTTTTTTTAAGACAGGAAAGCTGTGTGGTACTAAAAACATGCTAGATTCTTTGCATAAATAACTGTTACTGAAAGACAAGTGTGCCCATCATCCTTCTGTTTCTACCTCAATTTTGCAAGTTGCCTGTATTGTATATTGGTGAAGAGTACGATTTCTTTCTGTGAAATTTTTTATATAGAAAGACTACTCTAGCAATAGTGGAGTTTGCCTGGGAAACTGATCCAATGATGCCCTCAAACAAGATCACAATTGGAAGAATTTAATAATGCATGTGAAAAAAATAAAACCCGCGAAGTATTGACAGGCCTTATATTCCAGTAAACCTTTAGATTGTAACTTAAATTTAGCTGCTGTTGGCTAACAGTTGAAGAGTTAAACTGCTGAAGAATCAATCCCACTTGCATTCACAAAATCTTTTGTAAAACCTGATAACCCTGAGCAGAAGGGAAGAGAATATTGTACTTTTGAGTTATTTTTATTAACAATTAGCAGTTAATATAATTGTAACAACTAAATTATTTTCAGATGTTTAGGTTTTTTACACCGAGTCAGCTGTGGTTAAAAAATTGCTGTAGTGCAGCCAAGTCCATAAAGTAGCATGAGTTTTTATTAAATTGTCTTAACTCCTTTTGCTGTGGCAGGCTCCTGGCCTAATGCAGCAAACCTTAGAGGAGAGATAATTTTGCCTTCTGCTTCATCACTGTACTGGCATTACATTAAGAGTAGTGCTTCTGTAAGCATGTATACCTTAAACATATAGGGGAAGAAGGGAGCCTGAGTAGGGAGGTGTGCCTTTCATAATTACAAGTTGTAGGTGAAACATCAGTAAGTTGTTGCACTGGATCCATGGCTCTTATTAGACAGAACTGTGCTATTTCCTCCTTGCACGTTTGCGGCATTTTTACACTTCACTTGTGCCATAAATATGTTTTAGTTCAGTGTTATAAATTCAGTATTCCTATAAGAAAACCTGTGGAGGTCAAAAATTTGTCTTCCCTTTTGAGGAACGCATTGATTTCCAGTGCTAGACTTTGCAAGAAGTGCATGTTCCCAACCACAGCACGATGTGGATTTGTTTTGGAAGTGAGGGCTCTGTTCCACTCTGTGAGTGGAGTTAGAATTGTGCTGGTTTCTCTGCCTTATGTGCCTGATCAACGTACAGTGACAACAGGTGCTAAACAGCCAAAAATTTCACTGCAAACCATAAAGATCTTCAGGAAAGTGTATGGAGCTCCTTTTCTTTTTTGGCTCCGATGTTCTCAAATCACTCAAATGTCCTTGGGATGCCTTTGGTATGGATTGGAAATACCAGTAATATTGGGGCTCTGAGTTTCAAGGAAGTAGTGGATTTAGCTACTCTGTTACTTTGACATGGTCTTCTTTTTTTTTTTTTTTCCTTCTTTTTTCCTTTTAATTGGCTATTTTGCCATTCAGTACATGGAAGCAGAGAACACGTAAGAACCCACAGTCAGCAATAGGTGTAACAGGATAATTTCCTTTCTGAATTGCTGACTTGCATTAAGATTAATTATGCTTGCCTGCTTGGAGTGGTTTCAGATAAACAATTAAAAAGTTCCTTATCAGCTTCTTGTAACATATTCATAGGATGAGAAGCCTGTGAAGTGAGAGTACATTTTGAATGGAGGAAAAAGATGGAGGACAGAAACTGATTTGCCTTCCCAATGATTCTCTTCTTAATATTTCGGTCCCAGCAGTGTGAACAACACGGAAAGATATTTCCATAAACTGGCTGCCAGATAACACGGAGGTTTTTATGGCTGTCATTGGTTGCATTTGCTTTCAGCATAGTTTGTTGGCATGATTTTTACAGGGGTGATGTTTGCCAACAACAGCCCAGTGCTTATGGGTTCCTGACTTGCTAGTGTTGCTAAAGTGGAACATACAGTAGTATTGAGATGCATTTGCAAAATTTCCTCTGGTTAGGTAGGGCTAGGTTTGTTTTGCTTGGATGCCAGTGGAATCCTTGGACTTGGAGAACTTTTTTTTTCTTCTCACAAGAACGTTTATTGTTAGAAAAAATAAAACTAAATATTCAGAGAGCAACAACTAAGGTAGTTTAGCAAATACTGCATTTACAATGCATGCTTATTGGCAAGTTACATCTTTTGCTAGTAGTGTTTTTAGCAACTTACGTGTTAGTGAAATAGAGTAAATCAGAAACATTAACCCAACATTAAGGATTTAGGGATAAAGGTCAAAGAAAGTGATAATTCTCTTTGTTAGATCAACCTCTGAAGCTGAGGGAGTAGACAAAGTTTGGGCACACAGCCCTTGGTTTTCCTGACATTCAAATCAGCTCAGTTAAATCAAGTGAATTATTTGACTTTTGGTGTCTGTAGAAGCTATCTGAACACTTTTTCCAGGTATTAATGTTTCTTTTAGTCTTTGCTTATAAGTTAGCAGACTTTGGGGCTTGTATTTGCATGAACTTTTCCCATTAGCCTTCAGTGAAATTCAGCAGCATTTGAATTATTTTGTGTGCAGATACATCTTAAATGAATTAAAGATGAATGACATGTTACCTGATTCTTCCTCTTGACAATTTAAAATTCTAACATGATAGCAATGCCTCCCATTTCACGGATGTTGTATTAAGTTTAGGAAGTGATAAACTATGCATGGCTTAAATTCAGTACTTAGTGCGCATTGCATCATGACCATAGCAGGTACATGTGTCACGATTCAAGAGGTGAAATGTTACTGTTTGATTTTAAAGTAGCAGCAAGTGAGGAGGATAAAGTTTTGTATTGGCAGCAAGGCATATTCTGTTACTAGTGTACATTTGTTTTGCAAACATTTAAAGTAACAACAGTTCAGATTTAAAAGAATCAAGTCAACAGCAACATTTCAGGAGCACTTGGCACTGGGCTTAGTGTCAGGAGACAATGTGATCTCATCAGTTATCATGTCAAAGTACATTCAAATATTCTGAGATAAAAATATTATTTATTCAGGAAGAGGAATATTGGAGTCTGTGGCATATTCTAATGGCAGAAATTAAAACTATTTTTCCACAGAGGAAAATATGAAAAGTAGTGAGAGACTGGCTTGGCTACTAGTGAGCTCTTCAACATCAAACACAAGGAGGGAAAGGAATTCCCAGCTGGATTGCCAAGGACAGGTGTGAAAATAAAGCACACACACACACATAGAATTAAAATGCAACATTCAGAATGGCCAACTCAGAATAATGAGAAATCATTATAGAACTATAAAACTAGTAAAAAGAAAGTCAGAGGAGGTTTGCTCCTCTTTGATGAGTGGAACTGTGGGCAGATAATAAAAAGCAGGCTGAGGTCTTTTTTTTGTTTGTTCACCTCAGCTCTAATAAAATATCCTGGGACTTGGAGGTGAACATGATGTCCAAGGCAAGTGCTAAAATCTTAAGCTGGTGTGAGGAAAGAGAGTGTTTTAGAGCAGTTAGGTAAGTTGAAGTTTGAAGTGTTTAAAAAAACACCGTTGAAAGGGTAAGAGCTGGCTGATGTAATCCTTGAGCTCCTGCAGTTACTTAACTCATGGAGGGTATGTGTAATACTGTGCCACTGAGAAGAGGGATTGTAGTGTCTGTACAGGTGTTGGGGGCAAGGGGCAAGTGGAAACGAGCAACTGTAGACTTAGTTGTTTATCTTTATTTGTTCTAGTATTTTTCTTGGGAATTAAATCCCCCCAAAGCAGTAGAAGATGACAAAGAAATAAGCTGTAGCCCATATGGTTTTATTTTTAAGATTAAACCATTAGACTAATAGAATTTCTTTTTCCAAAATGCTAACAGAAGAGGAGCAGTAGGTGTCTGGTAGATTGACTCTATGATAGATGCTGTCAAAACTTCATTCTTTTTAAAGAATATCTGGAGTAATAGACTGTGGGCCAGTGCTAAACTGCTTGAAAAACACTGTTTTCCCTAGAAATGGACTCATGAGATAGTGTTCTTGTTTAGGGGTGATAGATTTTTTTTTTTTTAGATATATATATATATGAGGGATTTATGTATTTGAGTGGATGACAAGAATAATAGGAGCCAGCACTGCTATAGAATTGTAAAATTAGAGCATATCACACCAAGTTACTGTCACAAAATGATTGAATTCTGCTCTTAGAAAAGGTTTTTTTAAAAAGAGCTGGTTCTTAGGTTGGGACTGAAGTTTATTTTGCAAAACCCTCTAGCACAGTTTCAAACACATCAAGCCTTCTTTAAAGTAATTTCTGCCTCCTGGTTGATGGGAGCAATCGGAGAGGGCTAGAAAGACCAAATGCTTCTCCCTGACGTTTGCTTCAGTTAACCTCAAGGACCTTTCCAGTTCTTATTGTGGGATCCTGCATCTGCATCACATATGTGTAAACAGAATTATGTTCTGCAAGTTAAATGAAGTAATCTTTCCAGCCAATATTGATATAGTGTCATGTTTTGAAGCTGGAATTAATTAAAAAGTAACTAAAAAAGAAAAAAGAAGACAATACGAACCCATTGGAGAAGTCTGGAGAAGAGCAGTAAGAATACCTGGATGTCTGGAGGAATGGCTGAATGAAGTGGGAGCTGTTATTTTAGCTTCAAAGAAGTGAATAAGATAGTGGAGAAATGAGAAAGTGAGGATTTGTCTAAGTGTATGAGATAAACTTGTTTTTCACAATTAACTGTTTTCATTCCTTGGTTGGTAAGACATTGTTGCATTGGAATATATTATCAGAAAAAGTTGTGTATGATTTTAAGAACAGGTGATGAAAGCAGCTGTGAGTTGTGACAAAAACATGATGTGTGTTACCATGGCACAGGGGGAAGGACTAGATGACTTTGAGGTCATTTTTTTTTATCCTTTGAATGCAGAAAGGAGATGGTTACTGTGGTGCAACATGATGTGTAAAATTCAGGGAGAGAAAAGTACTGAGAATTCATTTTCTTGGTACCTCTACTCTTACATTTCAACTGACAAGGAGGATACAGAAGATACCAAAACATTGCGCCTCTTTCTCTGGTTTTTTTTTTTTTTTTTTTTTTTTTTTTTTTTTTTTTTTTTTTTTGTTGTTGTTGTTTTCTTCCCTTTCCACCTGCCTGGAGTCGATGAGGGAGACTTTTAACTTCACAGTGCTGTGGCTGTTGAACAGTAGCTAGAACTCCCTGTTAGAGATAACGGCATGAAAAAATGACTGTGGGTATGCCTATACCTACACTGGCTCTGCAGGAGCAGGTCCTAGAAGAGGGAGCACAAGGAAATGGAGTGTGAAGATGCCTGGATTAGCTTTGAAAACAGTTTTGTCGTATTTGTGTGGTGTTGCATCCAAGGCACTGGGGTTTTACTGCTTCCAGACCTGTGCTAGTCTTCTCTCTGCCATGGAGACTTAATCAGCTTGTGCTAGTGAAAATGTGGAAAACTCCTTCATGTAATCTGCTGTATGTTGTAAACAACCCTCTATTGTGCTGCCCTTGTAGCCTGTGTTTATTTGAGTACACTAATTCTTTTTCTTTAATTAATTGTCCAGTAACAGCCCAGAACAGAAGGGGTTCTTCACTGCATGAGATTTCTTGTCCAAATGATAGGGATAACAACAGTGACATTAAACAAAGGTTTTCATTTCAGTTGCATGTGATTGGGCAAAACTGTGAATAGCAGAAGGAAAACAAAGATTTGAAGAAGTCCTGCAGTGTCAACTGATCTTTAAATCAAAAGCAAATAGGCACATCTTTATGTAAAATTAGCAGTTTAGGAGATTTCTGGTTTGTTATTCACAGAGGGAAATTTTCCAGGAGGTATCACCTTTATTATGTGTTTGTTATCTTAATTCATGCATATATGAAACTGGAACGTACTTCCCTCTTTCTTAATATTTTTAAGTCCATCTGCTGTTTTGAATGGCGTCTATAGCTACTGGGAGTGTTTGTATTGATGCATGTATCTGTGGTTTCTAGGATTATTTTCTTGGTATTTCATGTGAAGGGGAAAGATAAGGAAAGCAATTTGAATTTCTCAAGCCACAAAGCTATGCATCTTTCATAATATCTAGCCTGGGTAGTGGTGTAGGTTAAGATGTGTGGGATGTGATACAGTCTCTAAGGACAACTTTCATCTCAAATAAAATGCAGTGTAACCCTGAGCACAAAATTAATTGTATAAAAAAAAAAAAGGCGGTGGGGAAAGAGAATGAGAGAATGTACAAATCCTTGAAAAGGGCTTTGCCATTCTGAGAGTGCCCTGGTAACCTGCCTGTTAAAAAAATGTTTGACAGTCTGCTCTGTGGTGGTCTGAAGAAACATTGAAAAATGCTGTCTTATGATTTGATGATCTCAAGATACAAAGTAGAGCATCTTAATTCGTGAAAGGTTTTACTAAGAATTGATTATGTTCTAAAGGTTTTTAATATACATGCCTTACCACACCCATTTTAGGACAGAATTTCAGGCTATCCAAACAATGTGAGCTGAGAGAAATATTTTTTCTTATATTCCTATAATTATGAATCATATGATTCACATGAATAGTATGATCCAGAAAATACTATATAAAATTCATAACAGTCATATGAAACAGAAAATATTAGATAAAATATAACATTTTCATATCTGGTTCAAAGTTTTTGAGCAGTTATACCATTTCATATTTTCCTCATCTGTCTCAGTTTTCAGAAATGAGAAGGCAGAACCTTTTTTTATTTTCTCTCTCCCTCTGTTCCTCTCCTTACTATCCAGGATACAGAATGCAGACGTGTATTATTTTTTACCTGGTGCCTATGTTGCCTGCTTTTAAAAAGCTGTGTATTTGATGAAAAAGCAGAATATTTGCTCTTCCAAGAATGTTACATAAGGCAAGACTCTGCTTGGTAGTAACAATTTGTATGAGAAAGAGGTCCCAGTGTCAGTGCTCTCTGGAGATAAGGATGTATTATTTCCTATCTGGCAATACTGAACCGGTGATACTGTGTGATTAATATGACTCTCCTGGGCCACAACTACAGGAAGCTCTCTGTTCAATTATCACTATGCTTCTTTAATTACAGCTTTAAAAATAATTTAAAAAAAGATGATTCAAAATGGGAACTTGCTAAATTATTCAAATTTTTGTTCTTTCATATACTAGACTGAGTCTTCTTTTGCACTGTAACCTAAGGGGTGTCTGTGTGGGTTTGGTTTTATGTGGGTTTTTGGGGTTTTTTCCAAATTATTTGAGAAGCTAAAGGCACTTAGGTTCTGGAAATTTTCCATAGCTTGGTGCTAAGGTTTCAGGTTCAGATTTTTTTACATGTTTGATCAGGGAATTGTTCCCTGTTCTGAATGCCTTCTCTCTAAAACCTGCACATTAACTGCATGTAATAGAGAAATGTTTTGTAGACTACAAAAGAACTTTTGTAGCCTATGAAAGAACAGACCTTAGTGATTTTCTTTACGGCCTCAGTAGTAGTATCGAAGATTCATTGAGTCAGTCTTGCAGGACTTTGAAGCTGAAACTCTGAATAAGTTTGGATAATATGGCACTACTGTGTGATTTTTTATTAAGCATATATTTGAAAACATGCACTAGCCCTGTCTGAAATGGGCTTGTCCCTCATGTGACTGTTCTTCATTGGCTCTGGTTTCAGTCTCTTGTACCAGTTTTCAATTTCAGGCTTGTGGTTCTAGAGAAAAGATTATTTTTAGATGGAGGCACTCTGGAATCTTTAAAACAAATGTGCCGATAGGGTTTTCCCTCCCCCCATGCCCCCTTAATTCTGGTCACTTGAAGCCACTCCATACATGCTTATTGCATACTCCTCTCCCGCATCTGCTGGAAAAAATGATTTCTACAGAGGTTGTGGGTTACCTTTAGTGCTGGACTTCAGTTTTGACTCTGGGTAGGGGCAATTTCTCTTTTAAATTTTTTTCCCTGTTCCTCTTTTCTGTTCCTTCTGATTGATTATTTCATGTGTAGTAAAAGGAGATAAAAATACCAGGCTGATCAACTTGCAAACCACAAACATGAGGATGTCATTTACACTGTACTTATTTTGTTATGTGTATGACAATAGTTTTTAAGCTATGCTGCAAATTAAGATAATCTAAGGAAGAAAATAATTGTTTAAGCTAAAGAACAGTCTGGTCAAGAACATAATTATAGGCTCCACTTGAAAATTTTCCCAGATAAGTGATACAGCAAAACAAAAATAGAGAGACTGTATTGAACGAATTAAACTTGGAACCTTATTTTTATGACCAGATGGAATGGATGTATGAAACAGACTGGAGAGAAGTTAGTATTAATTACAAGTTATGGAGAAATCTTCCTTTAGGGCCCTCATGTGCAATTATTTTGAGTAATAAGAAAATATATTAAAAATAGCATGGTTTAGTGAGGTAGAATTTTTTGAGCAGTATTTTACTACAGGAAACGTTTTAGAGATGATCTGGAGGATAGAGAGATTGACCCTGTTATCATTTCATTTGGAAATTGGCTAATTTTTAGGACCACCTCTGTGTTTTAATAGAGGGGGAAGATTATGCTAAAAGCCTCATACGAAATTTCTAAGTACATCTGTTGAGGAACGTGATATAATCATCCCTAAATTCAGGAGCATGAAATGGCAAGGGATCTCTGGGGTCATCTAGTCTAGCATGTACTGAAACCATGTTATATTTGCAATGTAAAAACAGTGTCTTCCCATAAACCCTTAATTTTTGGCTGTTTTGTTCATGCTCCCCTGATGAGAGAGCTGTTTAAGAACCTGTTTTAAACTGTGAGTTCTTGGTTAAAAATAATGTTTATATAAAAAATTATTTTTTCCCTTTATGTATATACTTTTTTAACTTCTGCAGGATTTGTTTAAGCATACTGAAAACTCTCAGAGTTTTGCCTCCCTGCTTATAAGATTAAAGCAATGCAATGGGACAATAACTTAATCTCCCAAATTAACTATTGTTGGATACCCAGCTCTAGGCAATTGGCTTACTCTGTGCAAGCACTTTATTCCTACCCTCCCACTTGTTTGTATTTCTCAAAATGCAGCATATTACCCACTTTGACTGTAGTTGCTTCCCACATGTTCATTCATCTTAGTTTGTCTCACTGGATTTCTTCAACTGCATCTCATTAAATAGCCTGAATATTTCTTTCCAGCTGCATGCTAGGTTGGCTTTCAGTGAAATGAAGGTATATTTACACCAATGAAAGGAAAACAGAATGCAGTTGCATGGTCTTAAAGTTTAAGAGGCAACAAAGCTTCATAGGCTATGAATTTTAATACTCTGAGATTAGCAATTCATCTTAGTTTCAGTTGTATCCTTCTAGGACAAAACAGTTATCTAGAGAATCCCTGATAGGCTTTTTACTAAAAGCATTGCTCCAAAAGATGCGGTGAAGGAGCAGAACAGTTCATAGCTCTGATGCCCGAAAGATAGGCTGGAAATAAATCCCCATAGATTGATGTCTATAGAGCAGGTATTTGTTTATTTCAGTGCTGGTGATCAGGGGGATTTTTCCTCTTAACTCACCTGCCTTTGTCAAGTGCAGTGGTAAATTTATACAGTAAATTCTGCTTAATGTGGCTATGTCATCACAGCATCATCACATACGCACTGGAACTAATTTACATAGTACGATCTCATGGTTATTAGGTAATTTCTTCTCACTGCGCCTGTGCTCCCCCAATTCAGGGGTCTTTGGGGGTCTTTGATGAAGGCTTCTAAAGTCTTCTTCGCATTTGAACTTTTCAATTTTGGCTTCGGAGCATGCGTAGTTACGGTGCTCTTTGGTCTCTCTGGTCTTAACCGGTCTAAATTCTTTGTTTTGTGGCTAATTGGCTCTGCATTTGCCAACTTCTCATTAGTACTACTCTTATCTATCTCTGAAGCTACACACCTGGTGAATCTTTTTCTCTCTTTTTGTCTATTCAGCATTTAAGCAACTAGTTAACCGTATACTAGCCATTACATTGTATAAAAAGTTATTCATATTAGATATATGAGTATCAAACGTTATGATTCAGGTTATATATACATCAAGTTATAGGTATCAAAAGTTATGATTTAAGCTACATAAGTAAAAACTTATGATTTAGGCTGCATAAGTGTAGAAGGCTATTGTTTCAGCTTACAGGGTATATTGATATTAAGGTTACATAGATATCTTTAACTCAAGCTATATGAGTTCCTTGTTACTTTGACTTAGGTTATACAGACATCAGCTCCCACAGGAACAAGGTCCTATCCCATGTTCCCCATCCCTGGCACACTTACACAGTGCTTTCTAATCAGTTCACAAGCAAGTCAGTTCAGCAGCAGCTCCAGTACGAGTAAAACAGACGGGAGTCAGGCCATGACACTGCAAACTGGGAACAGAACCTGGGGAGGCTGTGCAGCATCCACCCTGGACAGAGACTCCACCAGCTCTGCTGCTCCTAGAACTATTCCCTGATTTTTATTACCATAACTGCATATTTAGAGTCAACAAGCCAGATTCTGAAGATTTAGAGACAGTAATTAATGCTGTGTTAGTTCTTCTGCAATAATGTTAGAATAATTCAAAATTACTAGCAGCAAACATGTTCAAAATGTCACCAGAAACACCAGATTCCACGTCTAATCTAATTCTGAACTGACTAATGCAAGAGCAATATTCTCTGGCCTAGCAGTCACTGTACCTTGGTAAGGGACACAAACTGATAAAGGAGATGTAAGGAAACATTATATTAAACACTTGCAGAACTGGACAAAAATTCATTTGATATACTGAATATGACCACTAGACAAAACATTCCCAGAGATTAATCTCTTTTTGCAAATAAATTAATAAAAAAATCCAGATTTTTCTAGAGCAAAGTTGCACATCCTTTCCTCTGGAATTGAAAGTATTCTGGTTTCTCAAAGATTGCTTTTCTGTTTTATTTTCCAAAATGAAACCTTCAATTCTGCATTTAGCCAATTCCAAGCTAAACATGACCCTTGAAAGTCAGCAGATCTTCTTGCATCTCACACATCCCAGCAGCCAGAAGTAGGACTGTGCCTCTCCTTACCTGGCCAAAAAGAAAAATAACCATGGAGATAGCAACTTCTCATCTATTCTCTCCCACCCTCAAAGATTCTTGGCACGGAGGGAACCAATTCCAAAATGTATCTACTATGGCACTCAGTAAATAGACTAGTTCCCACCTTAAAATGCACTTTAGTGTAGAGGTGACACAGTTTTGAAAAGGAAAACAGACTGATAATATTGCAGCCTTAAAATAAGGAGAGGAACAGGAACGTAAGTTGTTCCTCTAAGGCATAATACTTTTCTGACTTGCTCCTGGGATGATGCCTACCGTTACTTCCTTAATCCCAGCAAAATAAAGTTTCTGTCTTGCCATTCATAAACAGCAAAAAGTTATGTTGAAGTTTCTAAGCTGTCTCCAGAAGAGAAATACTTCAATTACTTTGGCTTTTCAAAGATTTTCCCTGTGCCATGACCTTCATTAGGACTTGGAACTGAAAGATTCCCTTGGTTATCAAGTCCCCCCTCATCTGTTATCATAATTTATAATCCTTCATAAATTGATGAGGCTCCAGCTTTTTAATGTTCTCTCGCATTCACTGAAGATACTATGGCATTTCCAAAGCAGTGAACTATTAGTCCACACACTTTTTGCCCAATATCATATTGTAGCCTACTTACTCACTAGAATCACCCATAGAATGACATTATAGTCAGAGTGTTTTATGAGTCTGTTTTTTAAATTAAAAGATAAGTAATTAGATCTTTAATGACTGTACTGCAACTTAAATGGCAAAGTCACTGAATTCACTGTAAAAACTTCATTAACAAAGCCTCTTCAAAAGATTCATTTTTTCATTTGCAACTGGTTTCTCAAGGGTGTACCTGAACAATTATATCATGAGGCTGAAATGAAGGTCCCTCTCTCCAGCACATCCTACAACAGTAATATTCTGCTGCTGGTGTGTAGAAGGTGTATTTTGCATAGGTCACTTGATAATCCACAACATTTTAGAGATCATCAATGTAATTTCAACACAGAGAGAACAAACTCTCAACCCGAGCAAAGATCATCAGGATGTAAAAACAGTCAGCAAAACTGATTAAATATCAACATCCTGAGATAGTGGGGTAGGTTTTTTTTTAATGATGTTGTTACATGTCTTCTCAGTATAACTGGGTAGCCATTACGCGTGAACAACAGCTATAAAGTGAAAAAAATGCTGTTGAACAAAAACAATATTAAGTGGTACTTAGACCAAGTTAGTTTCTAGCACCCCTTTTTATACCTGAAGGATGCCAAACTGCTTCAGAAAGCTCTCAGATTTCAATTGATACAGTGATTAAACTAACTAACACCAACAGCTCTTCATTGAAACAAAATATTGATGTTGGTGAAGTAAATCCCAGAGTAGTGCCAATCAAGTCAAAGACTTACAGGAATTTTATCTAGAAGAACACCAAGTTTTGGTCAAAGTTTCAATATCATTTCAGGTTAGTGTCCTTCTGTGGTAGGGTAGTCAAGAAAGATTTCCCCTTAGCAAAAGATTCAAGCAAAGACATTCACATATTGTCACACACTGACTCTGTGCCACACCTGGAATACAGTGAGAGATTTTTTTCTCTTGAATATTATGTTCCTACTAAGAGAGAAGCAAAAACCCCCTGTGTTTCATAAAGCAGTTTCTGTGCAAGCTTAAAAAAAAAAATCTTCAAATGAGACTACTAGTTAGCTGCACACCTTTGCAATACGTGGGAACAGCCTACAACAGAACAGCTATAAAATGCACTGTAGCACTTTACTGGAAGAAAGGGGAAGCTTTCAAATTGAATGGACATAAAAAGAATACTACAATAAATCATATTGCAAACTACATGCTAGTTTCAATAAGCAATGCCCTTCAGGAATTACTTCCACCAATAATTACTTCCACCTTTTGTTGGTTAAGATAAGCTACATTTTATTTTAGTTAATAGAGCCACCAAGCAGGATGAAACAAGTATTCTGCTTAGCTTGCATTTTGCAAACTTGAGCATGCATGTGGCAATGGAATCAATTACTTTACTCCCAGCCAATTTCTTCACTTTAAACCTCAAGCCCTGACAGAAAATCTCATTAATCTAATCTGCGTAGTAAAAAGGTTTATCCAAAATTCGTTTTCAATAATGTTATACTTAGTGTACAAATCCTTCTTTTAAAAAGACTTACAAGAGAAATATTCAATGTGCATTTCAGAATACTGAACTTAATATGAAACAAAGGCCACAAACACTGCTTTAAAAAGCCCAACAGTATACCTGCAGTAGGTTAGACAGATTACTTCTTCATTAATCCAATTCTATTTGTAGCAAACCAGAGTTCTAAAAAATTCCCATGTATCCAGAAAGTCAAATGACAATATACCTTCAAACTCTGAAACATACAATACACAGAGTCCTTAAAAAAATTAAAATTAGTATGTGATACACAATTTAGACACCCAGAACTTGGATCTTGCATTCTCCTTCTTCTGGATAGCTCTTCTTCCCACCTCTGTTCTGCACAAGTGATAATTTGTGACAAATTATGGAACTCATTGTTACAGGCCATAACAGTTACCAAAAGCACTGATGATTTTTTAAACAATTTTGAAAGAAAAAGACAAAACCCACTGAATTTATAGAATGAAAACACTATTAAATAAGACCATGGACTGCACATGGCCAGGGACACTACCATATGCTTGGACCATGCATATATTCTCCTGCCTCCTTCTCTACCATAAACTCCTACTGTGAGGACAGCTCAACTTCAAAACCCTCAGTGATCCCCACTGCTCCATACACAACAAACACATCAAACATCTCCACTGCTTGTCTGATGAACAAGAAGCTTGTCTGACAACAGCTACAGAAAGGTTTCTATGATATGTTTCTGTTCAATCCAACAGACTCTAGCACTGCAAAACCAAAATCAAAATCTAATGAACATTTAGCCTTCCAATTCAATCCATTCTTGCAGGCCTATGTATTATCAGTGTATCTTACTCTTCTTCTCATTCATTTATTCCAAGTTTGTATTTTGAAATAATAATGCACACTCTAAAACCATTTAACTAATCGACACTAGCTTTACCCAGATACCCTCTTTGTTTTAAAAACTATCAGGACCTAAAGAACAGTGATGCACAGGAAAACATGTGTCAACTGAGAATTTGATCCTTCGAGATTTTGTTCTACAATCTTATTCAGTATGAATCTGACTTTTTCCTTCTAAGACAGCTGTCACCACAATGGTGGGCTTTTCCTCCAAATTAAACGTAAAACCACTATGTTGATAATAATCAGTTTTATTATGAAAAACATAATCACTTTTTTCCTGGTTTGCTTTTTGTGGTTTCTTTATGTCTATCATAAAATCTCTGAATTTCTAACATCACATTAACCAAATATCCTTTATTCAGAATGGTTACAAATTCCCTTAGGTTTTATAGGGTTGATACCAAGGACAATTTACACTGATTCAGTACTAAGGTGTAGCCAATTTTCAAACAATACCTACTTACCACGTTTATTTCCATGAGACCAAAGTTAAGAAAAACAGTTGTCACTGTGATGAGAAAACCAGTTGTACTTTTCTGTCTCCTAATGCCAGTGGCCTCTATCCATTACGCACTAACTTCCCTGCACTGTGCTTAGTTTTTCAGGGGAAAATATGCCCTTACCTAATTAAACTCAAGACACAAGCAATGACAAGTAAATCAAGATGGTTGGACATTCTTTATGACATACCCTGAAACTTTACAATGAATAGCTGACATTGTGTGACATACACAAGTCTTTTCCTTGTTTATCTTGAGCTGAGGCAGAAAAAAGGTCTTATGCATTATGAAAGCCATGTATACATCTTTATATTCTGTGAACTGACAGGTGAATGTGTCTTTTACAAACCTCTCCCTCAGCATCACAGGGAGAGCAAATTTGTATGCTAGTGTATAGGTGATGAAAGATTAGAAATCAGAACCATTTAAATTATTTATCGAACATCACTGGTTCCTCAAGAATGCAAAGTAGCCTGCAACTGGCCGAAGGAATCCTATGAAAGAGTAAAATCATGTACTAGCTATTTTCTATTAACATTTTGTGAAACTCAAGGCAGTTTAAAAATTACCTACATCAGTGAAACGGGATCTTCCTCTATAATATTCATTTCAGACAACTGTCAGTAACCAAGCTTTTACTGGCTTGCTCCTAAGATCAAACTCACTGTTGAATGAAAAAGACATTTTCCTCCTCACAAGTCTGAATCTTCACAATTTTTATAATTTTTTTAAAGAAAACAAAATCAAAACATTGCAAACTGACACCAGGAAAAAACAACAACAACAAAACCCCAAAAACAAACAAAAAACCCCCACACCACAACTCAGGAAGAATACAGCTGAAAGGAAGCATGATCCTAAAATACTGTGTATAAACTAATGGAATTTTTTCACTTCGTGTCTTTTGTCATTCTGAAATTCCAACCTGAATCTATTAAAGTCTTACACAGAAAAGTTTAATTGAAAACACAAATTTATGGGAACATATTTGTTCCCAATGCATTAATATTTTCCAACCAAAACCACTAAGGATTTAATACCAGTTGGAACTAGAGTTGATAATCACAGAGACTTAACGATCTTAGACTAGATAATAAAGCTCTTACATTAAGGAATTAGGGTTTTTTTCATTACTGCTGTTATGTAAACCAACGGGAATTCAAACACACTAGTAAAATGGAGGAGTTACATGAACCTGGAATATGAAGAAGTAAGAACTAGAGAAAGACATCATTGTGTTTATGTCACATCCTGCCATCGGTGACTGTATTGCCTTTCTATTAGCATAACTGGATTTTAAGTCAGGGAAAGAAAAAACAGCCAACTGAAAGCTTTACACTGCTAGAAATAAAGTTATAGAGTAAGACCAGACTCTAGTTTAAATTAACAATTTTTCTTTTGTTTTCTATTTGAAGAAAGAAATAGAGTTGTCTTTATTGTGCAAGATATTAAATTCTAATTCTACAAACCACCTGAAGAACTCTTACCTACAGCAACTGATTGTTAAATAGTCACTTCGGCAACCAAAGCTGCTTCCATACAGCCACAGAATCATGGTTTAGCTGTAGGGTCAGTACATGTAAAAGCTTATACTCACTAAATTTTGGATAAGGTGCCATTAGTCTTAGGAATATGTAGTTCTTCCAGACAAACACCCTGATAGCTGAGCTTTTAGACAAGGCTTGATATTCAGAAACATTAGAATGCTCTGGATTTATTAAAACAGTTTTTTAACACTGTCAGAGTTGCCAATTAATTCATTCAAGTAGTGGAAACAATTAACAGACTGAATAATTAACTTGTCAAGCATCAGCCTATCTACACCCCCTCATTTTCCTAAAGATACTTTGATATGGTACTTCAGGAACTTGTACAAGCTATTACAGAGAAACCAGATGCCTCCCTAATCCTTACAGAGCAGTGCAGGTTAGGATGAGAAGAATAATATCCTTGCTTCCCACCTGACAAAACAGTCTCCCATCAGCATCAAGAACTGCAACAAACTGGTGAAAGATGGTGTTCATTTTCATAAAGCAAGTGTTTGGTGGTTCAAATATAATAAACAAAGCACAAGAGTTTAACAGACATGTAATATTTAACAACAATCTACCAGCTATTTGTACTTTTTCTAATCAATTTGAAAGAAAACCTAGGTATATGAAAACCAGGAACTAGTGGTTATTATGAAGTATCATTTCATATTTCTTTCCCTTTCTAATGTTTGATTGGTATAAATGCTCTACCTGATACAACAAACACAGCTTGGGAAACCAAACACACTGTCATGTTTCCTGTGATTTCAAGCCTGTCTGTACTAATCCCAGTCTCATTTTACACCCACACATCAGGCTCCCTCCCTAGCTAGCTTGGTCTTCTCTTCTGTACACAACTTCCTTATGACAGTCTTGCAATTAACACCCACATCTCCTCCCCAAACGATGCCAACTCTTCTATGAAACATTCAGGCTATGAAAACCACACCCCCCCTTTCATGCTCTTTCATCAGCCCCTTTTGCAAATTGAGAATAAGCATCTCTTGAGGAGGTGACTCATAAGTGTTCAGCCCTTTTCACGTTGTAAAACATCTTCTCTAATAAAACAAAGCACATGGACAATGTTGCATCAAGAACCAAATGATATTCATGCTTGTAGATCAGGTTGGGGAAAAGACTTATCTGTATTTTCATCTGCCAGCTAACTAGTCCCACTGCAGAACAACATAAAGTAAGATGATCCAATGACAAGCCAAAGTCTAGGACCTTTACCCCTTATTCAGCTTTTGTTGTAAAAGGTTCTCCAAAGTTTCTGTGCTCAATTTTTAAGCTCAGATAGAGAATACAAGTGTTTCCTACTTCAACTCTTCTTGTATCCTACATTGCACCTCTTAGAGCCAGGAGGAAAAAAAAGAAAACGTATGTTCTTCAGATGACAAGCATTTCAATTATTTCATATCCCACGAGCCAAACAATTTGGAGATATTCTGAAACAAACAAAAAAGGAGTCTCGCCAACTCAAGAAAATCCTGGCGCACAGGCTGTTGGGATCTCATCAATGTCCTGCTGGTAACCTACCTTTGACTTACAGGGTATATAGGTCAAAATATATTTTTTGTTCTCCAGAAGTTACAGGGCACTAAAAGACAGCTAAAGCAGCTTTGATAATTGCTGTATATTCATTTCACGTGTAAGCAATTACTGTGGTTGCCACAGGAGTATTACACAACAGTTACACTGTACAGGTGTGAACACAAACAGAATTGAAACACGAAACATGGACAGGATGCCAGAGCCCACAGTGTCTCAAAGCAGCTGAGTGCTACTGGAGACTCCATCAGGCATCTGAAATACAAACGAAGTCTCGAACTCACTTTTCATAGGATGGGTGTCCATACTGCAAAAACTGATTGTGACACCCAGGACTCCAAATAGAAAGCTCATGGCTCAGCAAACAGACTTCTGTTCTGAACTACCTATTACACACACACACACTTACCTTACCTGCAATTAAAGCATGTCAACAGGTCAGCAAGGAAAAATTGCCTTTGGCAGCTCTTCCATTTGGTCAAAAATCTAGACTTAAAGTTTCTTCAGTTTTCAGCAGCATTCAGCTTTCCACTACAGACAAGGAAAGGCAGAGAAAGTAGAAAATTATCATTTTCTATTGACAGAAATCTGGCAGTTTAAAAACTGAGAAGAAAAAAACCTCTGTTTTAAAGAGAACAAGCTGATAAAATATCAAATACACAGGAGAAGCAGTAACAGAGCGTATTTCACAGCACGAGATACGTTCACACAGACGAGGTCAGAGCTTCCAGGCCTTTCACCAATACCTTAGTGAGAAGCCCTTGAACACACCAAGGACATCATCAGCTAAGACCCCACGCCACCGCAGAAGCAATCTACATTTGCCTTCCTTGCTGCCTTCTGTTCACTGCTGCAACTCAAAAACATTTGCATCCATGCTGCAACCCAAAAACACTCATGCATAACACACTGAATAAGTCTGGAGCAGTTAGGAAACTGTTCTGGCTAAAAAGTAACCACTGGGGAAAAGCAAATAAAACACAGAAGCAGAAAAAAGTGGTGTATTACACTGAATACTAAAGCTGGCTACACTGCCAAAAAGCTGATTACAAAACTCACTTTTCAGCCAAGAAATGCATCATAACAGCATCTTGTTAAACAAGGTAAACACATGCAAGGGAGAAGAAGAAACCCACACCTTTCTGTCAACACTGAAGTAATTTATATTAAATTTATATTTGACATGTAACAAGGCTGCACACATACAAAAAAATGCAAGTATGAAAAGGGTGTCTATTCATTTACACAGTGCTTAGCATTCAAAATTGATTTTACAGACATCCTGCTAACCTGTCTGACAGAAATTCTTCCAGACTACACAAATTAATTCAAAATAGGGAGGCTGTTAATTTTTTTAAGAAGTTTTTAAAGAAGTTTTTAAAGACCTCTTTTGTGTGAGTCAGGAGAGCAGTGGTTAGGTAAATGCACATCTGTTGTGGTTAAATGTTTTAGCTGCCACAAGTTGATTGTGCATCCCTTCCTGACCCTGACTCCTGCACAGTTATTAGCACGAGGGTGTTCACGAAAAGGAATCTGTCCCTGGGGCTGTGCTGTGTTTTTCTGTGGAATGTAGGTAATTATTTTATACATACACTCATATACTTATGTTTATACTCAAGGTACTCTTTAAGCTGCTTGTACTCCTAAGTGTCAGTATTTTTCATATTTTACCATTCTGTTTCCATTCATCTATCATCATTCTATTTCCATCCACTTATCACCATTTATCTTTTTGATGCAGAGCATGGATAGATGACAAAAAGATTGAAAGTGTATCTTGGGTTTATGAAAAGAAGAAATTATTTTTTCATTTTGATAAAAATACCACTGACTTACTATGCTTATACTAGTATCTCTATATTTCAATTTTTCTTTTGGTTTCTTGCTTATGAACTTTGGTGAGAATCACTCACAGCTCATCCCATCTGTATCTGGTATTCAAGGAGCTACGCACTTTTCATTAAACTGCATACATGATTTTGACTTGTGGGTGATAGAAAATGAAAGGTAAAATGAAATGGCTATAGAGTTTTCAGAACTGAATAATTCCGCAACCAAGGTATGCAGTTACTTCAAGTGAAAAATTAACAACCTACTGTGTTTGGCATTTTAATAATGTATAGTAAGCTGGTTCCATATCTGGGGGTTTTGTTTGTTTACTGGCTTTTTATTCTGTAGGGGATTTGTTGGATTTTTTTTTTTAATGTTTTGGCACATAAAGAATCAAGGACATTTATGGCATAAGGTTTCTTTAATGCATATGTAATTGTTCAATTTTTTTTGTAATAGAAAGATGTCTGCATTTCAAACTCTAGTTTTTATGTTCAAGTTACAGATGTCAAGGACTTGATATGCTTTAGGTATGGCACTTAAGGGATTTGAACATGAATTTAGAAATTCGTGTTCAGTAAATCTGCCTCCGTATTAAGTACGCAGCAGCTCAGCTCCTGACAGCAATGTGTATTGGCTTGGATGTGTATTGCTGTGTATGTGCAGGGTGGTAGTAGGGGTTTTAACCCTCAGGTACAGTACAGAAGAAGATGATTAGTGTTTTAATCACTGTAAATCATGTAAGTCTATCTTTTGGTTTCCATTTTTGTTTTTCTTTACTTCTTCCCATGACTTTTTACCCGTCAAAAAAAGAGTTGGTTTTGTTTTCTTCATTAATCCTGGTTGATGAGTCTGGATGGGAAGTTTCTCTCAGAGGATCAGACAATGATACTTCTTCATTGTGGAGGCAGGAGGGAAGGGGAAAAGGACACAGTACATTTCACTAGGGAGTTGTTTGAGTTGTTGTGGTATGCAAGGTGGGGAAAGACTCTATTCCTGTTAAAGTCCTGAGCTTGAGGCAATAATACTAAGCTTTGCTCTACCTCTTCAGTCGCCCTGCTATGTATAAAAGTAGTTGCCATGGTGAGAGAGGACACTGGCTGAGCAAAGCCTGGTAAAGGTTTCTATTCCCATCCTGGCTGAGAAGGAGAGGAGAATGTGGAAGTAGTTTTTTTTGGCTTCTAGTAAAAATAAAAGCAAGCAGTCCCCAGCTATAGCTGGAGAGTCTTTGCTGCAGTTGTTTCTTGTGGATTTTGATGAGTCATTTCAACACATAGCATGTTCTTGCAAGTTGCATTTACCCAAATACTGCAACACCTCGAAAACAAACAAAACCTCAGTATCAGCTCTTAACTCTGATTTGTATGGAGTTATTTGATTCTTTGACAAAGTGCTCTGCAGATCGAGGATTTTTGTACTGTGCTGGTTTTGGGCTCAGATGGAGTTAGTTTTCTTCACAGTGACAGGCATGAGGCTGTGTTTTGGATTTGTGCAGAACACACTGATGATAATAGAGATGTTTTTGTTATTGCTGAGCAGGATTTACACAGAGCCAGGGCCTTTTCTGCTTTTTGTACTGCCACGTTGGTAAGGAGACATAATCTAGCAACATGCAGAAAACATAGACTTGGTTTGTGAATGGTACCACATCTGATACATAAAGGACTCCTGTGGAGATGAGTGCCTGGTGTTGCTGCTACTTGAATTGTTCTGTAGAGAACAGTTTGGATTCAGTGGTAGTGTTGCTGAGCCAAACCTAATGAAATGAAATCACTATTTCTGTGGCCTGCTGTTGCTTTTTGTGTTCATCTACTCACTGTTGGCTTGAAAACAAGACACAGAGTTTGTGTTAGGAATTAATCGTGGTTTCTGTAGCAGGACTGACCTTCTCAGTGCTCTCAGTTACAAGCATGAAAGATACAAGTTGCGAGAGAAAATTAAACCGTAGTGGATTTAAAGATTAGTGTTTGGATACCTCTATTAATTGCTTAGTATTTCTTATCTAGAATTGTCAAGGCTTATCTCAGCCACTTTAGCTGGGTGTTCAATTGTCATAGAATCATTTCAAGTATTAGTACACATTTTAAATAATTCCAACAGCTAAGCCGATATCCCCCGGGCTCCATTACAAATGTGCCTTAAGGTGCTAAGTACTTGAAGGTGACTTCCTATTTCCAGCTTGCACTTCAGCAGCAAGGTGATTTGTAACATGTAAATGTAATTGATAGTTCTGCCTGTAATCTGGAGGCTTTTCATAATTCTGTTCCTTACTGCTAATTAGTCCACTAGTCAGTTGCTTCTCTTATGATCCTGTATATTTTGACAGTCCTAAGAGCAGTATTCATCTTTCACAGACATTTCTTTAAAACCAGCCGACATTCTGTTAAACTCACAGTCTCAAGTGGGATACTGAGTGAAGACTCCAAACAGAGGTTCACAACCTAAATACTTTTGGGAGGTGACCTGACCTCTGTCAGCAGTAAACTTTTTGTTGTTCTTCACCACACCTGTGCCATCCAGCACCAGTATTTGAGGTGCCCTCACTGGTCTGGCTATTGGGTTCAATGAGGCTTCTTTCTAAAACTGCTTTCAAAGCAAGGTGCCATTCTCTATACTTTCCAGACATTCTGTGGAGGAACGAGTCGGTTCTTGAACAATTCTTAATTGAAGTAACTTGCTTAAGAAAAGCAGATTCTTGTTAATTAAGCAATATTCCCTCTGGAGAACAGCATGTTCCAAACACTTCATTATTTTGAAAATTCTGTCTCTGAAGATCAAATTCTACATGGCTTTCTGTTACAGTAATCTATTGGTTTGAGACTGGATTTGGTTGTTGCTAGTGCCATGAGAATGCATTTAAGTAGGACTTTGTGGCATTTCAGTGCAAATGAATAAGAGATGGGTATATGCCAGACTTATTTTCATAAAAATGTAGTAGAAGAAATTATTTAAAGCTTTCTCTTGCATTGGCATACTGAAAATGGAGGCTGTGAAGCACCAAAAAAAAAAAAAAAAATCAGACAGAACAGCAGTTGGTTAGAGCTGGGCTGGATTAATTTTGTGCCTGGATCTTTGTGCTATGCTTCTTAGGTGTTTTTTTCTTGTTGTTGTTGTTATTTTGAATTCAAAAAGAAACGTGAAAAAACCATGATTTTTGTCCAACGATAGAAGGGGCTATAGCTGATAAAAATTAGGAAGAAATCCATCTGGTTGCAAGAGTTAACCTGAACTGTCCCTTTGTTTTCTCCACCGGTCATTGATTCTGCCACTGTATATGATGAGGATATGCACACACATCCATAGTGCTGGAAGTGCTTGAGGTTTCCAAAAGCTTTAGCTCAGGATGAGAATAGTGGCTTACACAAACCACTCAGATCTCTGCCATCATCTACTGCTTGGAGGAAGTGGCAGACCATCATCCAAAGTATTGCACTTCTCTCCTCACTACAGATCTGTCAGCTGTTGAAGGACAACCATGTTCTGAGGGTGTATCATAGTTATTTCTATTTTCTGTGCACTTGCTCTTGCAACCCGACAATGTTGAATAATATTTTGGCAATATAAGATGCAAATGAAACAAATTCAGTGACTATCCCAAAAATGTAGTTTGGGAAGTAATTAAAATCTCAATTTGTTCTGGTCACAGTGGGTCAGCCTTATGTCTCATAAGTGAGATTATTGTTTGTGCTGCTTTGCACAGGGATGCAGATGTGAACATGTTTTTTAGATGAAGATTTTCAAGGTGTGTTGTTCTGCTACAGGCTGGAGCCTTCCTCTATACGTCTTTACGCTTTTTTTTCTGAATACTGGCACTGGTTTTTTTTCCTAGGCTGTCTAACATTCAGTTTTTCAGCATGTACTCTGCTCTTAATGAATGTGATCATTTGCACAGTGTCACTGTAGTATTGGCATGCTAAATAATTTAGAGAGCTGTGGCAGGTAGATAGCTCTGTGGTGTCTATGTTACTATGGCAATACGTTTGCTTAATGTAAATATTAGTCATTCTGACCGTATGAATCTCAGAGCTTCTGACATTATTAGCTGTGTCTGGGAGGTGGGAGTCTGCGTATCTGAAAGAAAAGTTGTTCTGGCAATATTAATAGTTTAAAGATTACTTTATTTTTCGCAATTCCTTCTGCTTTGTGACCGAGCTACATAATCTATTGATTGTAATGAACAGAGCAGAACATTTCTCGCATTTTTCTATAATGGTTGTAATGCAGCTCCATTATAAAGAGATAGATAACTGTATTCTGATCCTCTAAAAATTCAGCTGACTGAAATGATAGGAATTAGGATCTTGAGGGCCATCAGCTTTGCTCCTGAACACAGTCAAGGCAGTTTAGGTGCACAAGAAATAAAATCAAACTTGGAAGAAAAATTTCAGGGGTATTAGACTGAGTTCCCTGACTTGAAGAGGAAGCTAAGATTAAGAGGCTTTTCCATCCCCTCTATGGGTACCAGCAGGTATAGAATCACTTAGGAGACACCTAATTTGTCCAAAATTAATGCATAAACAGTAAGTTAATGAAGTTTGTTTCTTACATAGCTTTTTAGATCTTTTTTAGTCCATTTTTATGAACCATTTCCAGGGAAAATGAACTACTTTCTGCAAAATCTTCTCTTTATTGCCAACATATTTGTGATTGTATGAACTATTCTTTGTTATGATCTACTGGCACCTTTGAGGCAACAAATAGAAGCGGGAAAAGAAGATCACAGTTGATAGTGTATATAAAAGTTCAGTCACTTCAAGCCATGAATACTGAATATACTCCAGTAGTATTTGTAACATTTTATGTACTTTTTGAAACCTCAATGTGTTAAACTGCTAAGCTTAATATCAATTTTAAAAAGATGATTTGTCTGGAATGTTCTGCCCTTTCCCTGTATTTCAAATTGTCCCCACCCTTCCTGCCAAATATCTGTAATGCAGAAAAAGAAAGCATGGTATGCAGTGAATGATGTCTTTAATTATTTGTAGGGCAGATTATACTGGAGGTTTCTGTGTGCTGCAGTCTGACAGCAGTGCTCAGCATCTATCTGTGTTTAGCCCATTATTTATCAAAGAAGGAAATAATTCAAAAAAGAGTAGTAGCCAAGCAAAGACTCCTGGTTTCTTTGAATTTCACAGACGAGATTTTGCTGGGCTTGTATAAGTGTTCAGTGTACTTTACTTTTTCTGTCTCTGAGATGATAAAACTTTTGCTGTCAGTGCTTGCACGTAAGGTGAAGCTCCTTACTGGATAGGAATACAAACTAGAGTTATTGCCTTTCCATGGCACTGATGCTCACAAATGCTGGTCTGGAACTCAAGTTAACCTAGGAAAATTAATTATTTACCACATCTTTTCCTGACAAGCCTGCCTGTGGGAATACTGTGCTGTTGGCTGTCTCTTCTTTAAAAATACAGTATGCTTTAGGTGTATCTGTTGATTTTAGATGCAGAGAAGTATTGAAACATTTAGATTCAGAATGCCTACCAAGTATTAGCATAGTTGAAATAGTAATTGGAGGAGCTTCTCTGATTATGCTTTTAGTAAACAAACCATGCTCATAAAATGGCTTGGGAAAAGCCACATTCAGCACAATGTATTGGAGGAAAAAGACTGCAGAGGCACTGTGGGAAGAACCTGTGTAGAGAGACTTGCTTCTGTGGAATCAGGCTGGCAGGGTTTTCCCTTAGTAAAAGAGATTTGATACTTCTGCTTTTCCAAAGTCACAAGTATCCATTTTCAAGACAGATTTCTGTGAGGGATACTTCGAGCTCTCAACACTCTTCTAGGTTTGGCTGATGGACCTGCTGTGTGCTACAGGAGCACGGCAGAGTGAGAGAGAGGGGATAGGGTATGTGTTCCCTTTGCATAACTCATACCAAAGGGGTCTGGTGGAGGCTCAGCTGGCTTGGTGAGCTTATGGCACTAGAATCTACCACTGAAGTAGACTGCTCTCTGCTCTCTCTCTTTTTTTTTTTTTTCTCCCCCAGCTGCAGCACAGGCTTGGGGATGCCAGGCAGTGATGCCATGGTTTCCTATAAGCAGGGATGCTCTGTGGAATGCTCCACAGAAAGATGTATACCAAGTCTTTTCTTTCTGACCGCCACAGCATTTCTTTGCTCTTACTGCTGAAATACGGCATGCCTGTATCAAAAAAGCAGTTACATTTAATGTTTCACACATAATTTGCTCCACTAGTTTATTTTACTGTCACAGTCCAAGTGCCTTTTCACTTTTCCCCACAGAAGAAAAAAAATCTAATTGTTCTGCAATGCCTTTTTTATGTGTGGAATGAATGTCTGCTTTTGAGCATTACCTTACAAATAAAAAGCGGAGATTTTATCTGTAATGTTTTTATGCTTTTTTTGGTCATTCTTTATATTCTGCTTTGAAAAGGTAATGATGGCTGTTGTGCAGTCCTGTATATGACTTTCCTAGAGGAAGGAGAGCTGGCACCACTCTCTTGTTGGGATGGGAAGATCCCAGAGGAACTGTGTTTCTCAAGGTTGTGTTGACTGTAACTTGTTTTTGGACTGGCACATGTGAGTCCTCACACTGGGTACTGTTGATCCGTGGATAGCTGCCACTTAATTATCCCATCTCTCATTCTTTCCATTGCTGTCACAGGAGAAATACATTGTGGAGATTAAAATGGAAAGAATATCATGGCCCTTGTCCTCTTACATTATCCTTAAAAATGATAATTGTCCGTTTAAGTGCTTACATAGATGTGGCATAAAAATATATAGGCTAGTGTAAGGATGTGCCGGTTTGGCCAAAATTTAAAGGAGAATATCCTCCGAGGGAAAGGCAGGATACCACCACCCCTTCCCCCACCACCAGGTTCGGGAAAAAAAAATTCCTCGAAGGAAAGTGAAAGAGATGAAAACTATTTATTTAACAAGACACACAAAGAAAAGGATAATAATGCTAAATACTAAAATCCCTCGCTGTGGAGGGAAACCTGGGAAGATTTTCAGAGTCCGTCTCTGGGTGTGGCCCTCTCTCCTCCTGAGAGCTGGTTCGGTGGGCCCCCCCCTTCCAGGGGCCTCGGGGGGAAAATTCTCCCCCGATACGCTCCGGTGTTGTAAAACAGTCCCGAAGAGAAGAAGAGGTAAAAAAAAACAAACCAAAAAGTCCCAAGAAAACTCTCTGCGGAGAGAAAGAGCCGAGAGCTGGCTGGAAAGCAAGGTCGCCTCTGCCACCCTCCTTGCCGCCGAGCCCAGAGCAGAGAGCTGTGTGTGTCCTTGAGCAATTGTTTTCTTTCGCACCCAGGCTTAAAGGCACAGGATCCATCTTCTGGGCATAGGGTGGTGATAGGGGATACACACCATAAAGTCAGTCCAAGACTGTATTTCCAGTATCCTTTTCAGTAAGTGGAGGTGCTTTTATAGTTAAAAGTTGTAGTTTTGACAGAAGATGGTGAAAAAGGTGATAAAAGCCCAACAGCTATGGTTTTCAGGGTATTGTTGTTAATTTTGTTAGTATGTCAGTGCTTTCTTTTTCTGTTAAGGATTAGAAAGTATATGTCAAGTGTAATTTAATATATTGTAGATACAAAAATATTTGTCACTTAATCCTTACTGTTACTGCAGTAAGACACTGTTGAAATCATAGTAACAAGCAATGTTTACCTGCCTGTTGCATTGTTAGAACATGGCTTTGGGTTCTCAGAAGGATCAGGAAAAAGGCGCAGGAGGCTCCTGCTCTTTCACAGCATAAGCTCAATGGGTCTTTATTTCCAGGTGCAGAAGACTTAACTTCAGAGCTTCAGTAATACTAAAGGGTGTGATTCTACCATCCTGTTTGGTTATTATAGTTTAATGCCACTCAGCATTGTAATTAGCTTTACTAGACATTAATAAGTGGGTTTATTTTCAAACCATGGTATTGGAGTTAAGTGTGCCAATGAAACTTATCAGTGGAGCAAAATGTAAATTTTACCTCATTTATCTCATTAGTTTTTAATAAGGCTGTGTTTCGCAAATCATGGCTGCATCATCTGCTGATTATACCCTCTGATCTCCTAAACAAAATAGCAATCTAATAATAGGCATACATTGCATGAAATTCTCCCACTGGTGTTCTGAAACACTTCATGTATTTATTTTTTTTCATTTAGGGGACCTTGATTGTGTCTTATCTCTTCTGCACAATGCCAAAATATAGAAATTAAGGTAAGATGAGAATTCATTACTCACAGGCCCTGGGTTTAGAAGTGTTTTGCCAAATAGGAGTTTGTAATGTGGGCTGTAAGTCTAAGAGTGTGGTGCATAGGGATTCTGAGAGTTTTTGGGACAGGTAAACAGCCAGACAGTCAACTGAACAACGCTGACTTGCTGCCGTAATAAGAATCAGAGCTCTCCAAAAGTCTGTGGCTCTTGTATTAGGGGAGAAATGGAGCTGAGTGATTTGCCTCCGGCCCATGTACGAAGGAAGAGAATTGGAGGAGAAAGTAAAGTCTAGAGACTTGAGCTCTTGTATGCAAGCAGTTGCTATTGCAGCTTGCGATGATGATCACTGTGTGCCCTGCATGTTATTCAGAGCAAGTAAGAGGAAACGGAACACATTTGAATTCTTCTAGCAAGTCCAGTTTTGATGCTTTTTCCTAACAAGTTGCTCATACATTGTTGTCTAAGTCTAAAGAAACGGGTTCAGTTCAAGAAATTTTCAAGCTTTCAAGGTTTCCCAGAAAATGTTGAGAAGATTCACTGACTGTGAGTGAACAGGGTTGATTCAGGTGTCTGAGGCAACAAAACTCAGTCATTCCAGTTGTAAGCTGATTTGGTTCAGGTTTGCTTCCATGTGGTCTTTCATTTTTAAAAATTAATACTAGCATTCTCAGGTTGAATTTTTTAATGTCTGCATCTCTTTCTAGAGCAACATCAAAGCAGTATTTCAGATACATATGGTCTGTCGTGAGAGAATCTGTTTAAATGGTTGCTAGAGGTGCAAAGGGAATCTCTTTTCTTACCACACTGTGTTAAATTGATATTTAAACCCCTTTGTAGTGTGCTGAGGGATGTGTGATGGGACAGCTGCTAGCGGTGTATTTTAATAGCAACAGCTACTGCCCCCACAGGCACACAGAGCCCATTGACTACTTTTGGGGGTAGATGGACTATGCTAGTAGTCATCCATCACAGTACTGTGTTGTATTTTCTGCATCAATCTTAGTGATGGTCAGGTTGGTAGATAGATACATTATCACAAAGAAAACTCAGTTTTTCCCCTATTTAGAGAAAACCGAGGGTTTGGCTCCCAGTCCTACTGAGTTAGAGGATGGAGCAGCATTGCCACAACCCCATCTTGACCCATGAAATCCAGTGGTTTTGAATTAAGGTCTTGGAAACTTTGGGGAGTGATTCTTTGCAATTAGGCTGATTGTTGTAGTATCCATAATTGCAGCTTTACGCACGCTTGGTACTGGCACTCCTCAAGAGAGGCTTTCATAGAATTATAGAATAGCTTGGTTTGGAAGGAACCTGAAAGATCATTCAATTTCAGTCCTGCCACCATGGGCAGGGGCACCTTTCACTAGATGAGGTTGCCAGGGCCCCATCTAACTTGGCCTTGAGTACTTCCAGGGATTGGGTATCCACAACTTCTCTGGGCAACCTGTTCCACTGTCTCACTATCCTCTGAGTAAAGAACTTCTTATCACCTAATCTAAACCCCTCCTCTTGTAGTTCAAAAACCTTTCCCCTTGTCCTATCACTGTCTGTGCATGTAAAAAATTGCTCTCCCTCCTTTTTGTAAGTCCCCTTAAAGTACTGGAAGGCTGGAGTGAGGTCTCCCTGGAGCCTTCTCCATGCTGAAACAATCCGAGCTCTCTCAGCCTGTCTTTGTAGGAGAGGTGCTCCAGCCATTAGGTCATCTTTGTGGCCCTCCTCTGGACCTGCCCTAACAGGTCCATGTCTTTCTTGTGCTGAGGACTGCAGACCTGGGTGCAGTATACCAGGTGCAGTCTCACAAGGGCAGGGTTTTCTTCTATCCTTCATTAATTTGTCATTAATCATATATATTTGGTTTTGTGCTGACTTACTAAAAACTCCACTTATTTTCAGTTAGTTTTTTCAGTACAGACACTTGGTTGTATGCAAATACTCCATGAAGTCACTGTAGGACTTCCAGAGACATTCTGTGACACTCAGGACTGAGGGTAATGTCCTTCAGAGTAAAAGTCTGCTTGAAAACGGCAGGGATGTCTGAACTGCCTAACAGTCCTGAAACAGCAGGGAAGGGCTTTATTATTGCAGTGGCTGTGGCATGAATTACTGTGCAAGTATAATGTTATCTGTGGGGCAAGGTGAGGATAAAACAGAGAGTGGAGGTGGTGGTATATGTGGTGACAGTCGAAATACTTTAATTTTTGTTTTAGCAGAGAAATAGCTGGTGAACGATGTAACAATTTTGCATATTCTAAAGTACTTTCATAACTGATACATCAAAACAAAAAATTGGTTTGACATATGCTTTCTACAATTGAGAGACTGGAAAAATAATCATAAACTTTTCATTTCAGTGTCAAGAAACATGTCCTCAGGAATAAAGTCAGAGGTCTCACTTCCAAACATGCTGTGGTTACAGCTGACAGCTGTTCAAGGCCTGTGCATACAGACAGTTTCTCATGCCTCCTTCAAACTGCTTCTGTCTTCAGCTTGTGCTTCTCCTGTAGAGCTGTCTGAGGACTGGTGTCAGATCCGACTGTGGGATACTGCAGCTTCTGCAGCTCTGAAAGCTCTACACGGCAGGACAGAAGTGGAGGTGAGAAGCAGCAGGGCTCCCCAAGACGCACACAGACACTCCCCACTTTCAAAACTGTGCAGGCAGGAATGAACAACCTGTTGATGGGTGGGACCTGTGCTTTCCCACGCTGCTGGAAGGGTTCATAGGTGTTACAAAATAAGGTGGGAGAGGCTGTGGTTTGACTTTTGGTTATCTATGCCGAGAAGCATTCCTGCCAGGGCTGACATCCAACTCTCTTATTTACTAGGCTTCCTGTATTGGTCATTCCAAGTATTAAAAAGTTTAAAATAGTAATTAAATTTTATTTCTACTTGAATCTGATATTTGGTCTGCCTTTTAATAGATACATTTGTGAGGCTCTGTGTTTTTCAGAACACCCCCTTTATAAAATGAATAGTCTTCATTTATTTATTAGGTTATTTGACCTCTTTTACTCTCCAGGGTGTGACAGTTGCTAGTTTATCTGCATTCCTTTCTGGACTGGAAAGACACCTGTATTTATTTTCTTGTTTTCTCAAAGGTTCAAAGGCAAGACTGAAAAAAATTATGCAGAACTATTATCAAAGTATCAGACGACCTTGATCTTTTTTTCCTTTTTAATTGTTCCTCTGATTGTTTCTTTTTTTTTTGCATGCTGGCAACATGTCTGAGACAGATGTTGTATAGACTATGTTTCATTTTTGACCCATGCATTCATATCTTTCATTATCCAGGGAAAGACATTCACAGGAGCGGAGATGCCGTAATGATATTCAGTTTCCAGTTGCAGAAAACTAGGCAGTGTGAGAGTGTAAAATATTTTCATAGTAGAGTAGCCTTATGTTATGAGATCAGAGATGAAGAATTAATTTGCACTTTGCATAATGGACAATTTAACAGTGTTTGCATGACACAAATAATTTTATTCCTAGGAAAGCTGGAGAAGCTTCAAGGGAAAAACATCTACCACCTGTATAGAATACAATGTAACTAAATAGAAATGGAAATATAAACAACATGTAGATTTTTCTTTGATCTGGCTGTTTATGCACTAAACATCATAAAAATGCCAACACTCAATTTTGGATTTTCTTGTTTATTACCATATGTATTAAAAGCAAAAAAAATTAACCTATATATAGAAAACTCTAGTCTGCCAAAGTCTTGCCAAATTGCCCAACATGCAAATCTGTACTAATATTTTTGAATAAGCGTGTCACTGCAGGGGATGAGGTTGTTTCTTCATGGAACTGTGCTCACAGATATGTTACTTTATTGAGGTTCTTGACTTTGCTACAGGAATTAATATAACATGAATCTTCAACTTCTCTTTGTCTGCTCTGAGTTGGAATAGAAAGGGACAGAGAGAGCAGTGTTTCTGTGCAGTGTCCTATGAGACAAATACCTGGGGTTTTGTGCATTGGGGTTGGGGAGCTGGAGGGGTAGGATAGGATTTTGTAAGGAGCGTTCATTTTGCCATTTTTTCTCCCCCTTTTATTCTTCCACCCCTTTGTTCTTCAGTGTACAGTGAGATGTAATGATTTGTGTGTCTCATCTTAAACACTAATGTTTATTCAGTGGTTTTGCCCAAGTTTTACAATTGAAAATCATCAAAAGAATTTTGTAAGTGCTTTTCTCTTTGTCAAACTTGAAAATAATTTAGGACAAAGGAAGTTCACTAGCTTCTGGAGCTTTCTCCGAGCTAAATTGGAAATGTCTGATGCAAACAATATTGGCTCAGTGTTCTGTTGTTTCTATCCTCCTTTTAATTATTTTAAAGAAGGAAAGAAAGCCAACAAAAATACATTTATATTTAAAAGTATCAATCCACTAAATATAACGTTTTGCCACAAGGCCTTACCTAATACGAGGCAATAGGTGTGCATAGGGCGAGATAAGAAGATAACCTTTCTGATTTTAGTAGCTCATTAAGTTGACTAGGTTTGAGGAGTAATTTGTGATGGGCTTCTGCCATCCTACAGTGCACTGAAACAGTTGTCCTGAAGCTCTGTAACAATATGCTTTTGCTCATTCCCTTTGTTCATTAGTTCATCATGTCACTAACATGCTATCATTTCAGAGTCTAGGAAATAATGTTGACTTGGTGGTTAAGTACCTTGGGGTGGTAATTCTCCCTAAAATGAGTAGTTTCAGTAACCATGTACAGAAGATAATTGACAGATTCAAGTTATCTAATCAATTATTATAGTCCGTGTACTATAATGAACATATTGAGAGGGGTAAAAGGGTTTTACTGTGTGATAGCTACTTAAATTTAGATGGAGTTATAAACTGATTTTTTCCAGGAAAAAGAGAACTTAGTATTGTGAATGAAGTTTTGTGAGGAGAAATAAATATGCTTATAGATTAAGTATTATGTTAGCAACTATGCAATAACCATTCTATACATAACAGTTTTGATTTTATGGAATATTCTGTCCTTTTCTGGTGCTTTTAGTTTGAAAGAGAAAGATAAAGAGAACTATCATGTGTAACAAGAGAGCAGTTCCATCAGAGCAGAAGTTCTTTTCTCAGTGAAAACTTGGCAACAATCCTCTTGGGAAGCTTGTTGTTCAGTTTGTTATGTTACTGATCAAATAACGGGATAGTCTTAATGGTGTTTTACTGCTGTTTCTTGTGTTTGAACTATATTTAGAACCTGCAGAATCAACTCAAGAGTGTGGAAATTAAAAAAAAAAAGTTTATGGCTTCTTTATAATGAAACATGCAATGTTTAGAATATATGTGTATTTGCATTTTATTGTGATTAGTGCTGAAAGCACACACATCTTTAATGTCACTTTGTAGGCTTGAGAACATTTTTCTTGGACTTCTTATGCTTATTATAATGAGTCATTTGACATGTTGTGCAAATCACTTGAAAAACCGTCTTACATATTATTGCTGTAGCCATAAAATATATAGCTTAATCTTGTTTTCTGTAATCTACATATGATAATTACAGGTATATTGATAACATTTCTAGACCATCTTTCTCTTGGGATGGTAGTATTTCCTGTTATGTATGCTAGTGTTCTGAAAATAGTTTTAAATCTTCAGAGTATAGAGTCTTCTACTGCTTTGCTGGTCTCATTCATCTTACTGTCAGGAAGACTTTATAGAAAGGCAACTTAATAATTTCCTATGAGTTTATTTTATACTTTTAGCTTCAGAAACTGTTTTACCTTTCTCAAAAAACAATCTAAACAAGAAAAAATGGTCCATCACTCCAGCATCACAACTTCGGGAAACATGTGGTTTTTCTAAATTATGAGCATGTTGGGGCCAGGTTTGTGTGTCACAAAGGTGCCAGAATTATCTTGGAAAGCAAAATTGATACACGGAATGCATGGATCATTTTGATTTCTTTCTTCCACTAGCATAATCAGAACATAAAGTAGGTTTTGTTAAATGTCTGCTTTCTGATGTGTTGCTCCCTCTCACTCCTGGATAGTGATGAATTTTGAAATAAACCCTGTACAGATTCTCAGTAAATGTGAGGACTTTGGCAACAACATTTTTTTAGCTATAATTCACTTCAATTATGACAAAAAAATTACTAGTCTAGACATAGCATGTGATATTTGTAATTCACCTGTAAATAAAGTAATGAAAGGTAGCTTCTTTCAGTGATGTGTGCTGTGCCCCTTGGGGTTGTTTTGTTTCTCTTTGAAACTTGGTATGAAAACGCACTTGCAGTACAAAATTTTGAACTGAGGTTTATTGTGCCTGTAATGTCTGTCTCACACAGTACAACACAAAATGCTTTGATATGTGGGCCCTGGACATTTTTCTGACTTGGTTTTCTATGGAAGCAGTCTTTTCTGGGGTCATCAATTTTGGTGGTTATGTGGGAATGAACCAGCAAAGCTGAAGCCTTCGAACTGATTTCAGTTCAATGACATCTGCATTCTTTAGTATGTGGGTAGAAAGGAACTTTTCTGAACTGTTATTTTTAAGGCTTTTTTTTAAAGTATAGTTTTAATATCCCTTTTGCACTTTTGCTGCTTGTGGTAGGCTAAGCACCTCAGTCATAGTGTACCAGAACGCTATTGGGAAAAGAGAGGTATCTATCTTGGATTTTAAGAACTTTAGCTGCTATTTTATTACTACGTTTTTAACCAGTGTAATCTGTATTTGGAACCACTAATTGTTACTCAATTGTTGCCTTTCTGTAGTAGGTTAAATGTGAGGACATCAAATACCACAGAGAAACAGGTTTATTATATTCCTTATCTCTCATAAAAAGGATGAAGTCATACCATTAGAATAACAACCATAGGGTTTTGTCTCTCTAGCTTCAGAATTATGACCTAAGGATATCAATATGTAGTTCATTCCTCCCAGGACTTTGCAAACATAGCTTTGGTAATTGTATGCTCTCAAGTTCCAGTGAAATTGCCTATGTGCAAATGTGTGTGGTAGATGAACATACCCTGTGGTGTAACAGGTAAATCGGGCCTTTCCTGGGCAGGTCAAGGTCTCTGTCAAGTATTCTATGTTGTTTAATTCCTGTTTTCTTGAGCAATCACTGCCATTTCTCTACTTCGGTAATGTGACCTTTGATGAACTGTCTTTGGTGGGTAGCTGTTTACCTTCCTGGATACACTGTGTGTAATTTTAGCCTAACCCATCAATGCATTTTGGACCATACTACCTAACTGGCATCTCTGTTCTTTCATTTTATCTGACCCATGCAGCAGGAGTCTCTGAGGGCTCGGGATGTGGCTCAGCCTGTGTCCCACTGCATAGGCTGCCAGCAGGAGTTGATCCTGCTGCCCTTGAAGCAGGCCTGTTTATACCAGTGTTGCACTGCTGGGTCGGGACTGTCAGCTATGCCTTGGGCTGCCACTGCTGCTTGCTTGCTGTGGGGGAATTGCTGGTTCATGTGTCTGAAGAACCATGTAGTTATTTGATGCTGGAACCTGGGCTTCATAATGTATAATACCGTAGGATTATACAGATTACATGAAGAGTTTAGTGGTAGTGCAGTTGAGCTAATGTGAATCTACAATAAATACATGAGTAGTGTAGCTCCCCAGACATTTGATAAAAGATGAATTGTGGTTTTTAACTGAAGCAGGCTGACTGTAGATGGGACAGGAAGATTTTTGTCTCATTATAAAATATATGTGTGTAGTTGCTCTCATGAGAGAGATCATTAGGCAATCTCTGTGGGGACAAGGCACAAGACATTCATACTTTCATGTTAGCAGGTTGGATTAAATTGTGCTTGATGAGAACAGATTGATACTTTGATTAACTACATTGCTTTACAAGTTGTGTTGACTCGTTTTCTGTTAGGCTTTTAAGCAGATAGCTTTATCAGTGTAAAACATGTCTTGTCCCACCTACATATGGAAAGCTTAGCATCTTTGCAACTACTGGGTAGAAAAACTGGATTGAAGAAAGCTTCCTAAATGTGAAATGCTTGCTTGAGGTAGACAAAGGACAGGACAAATTAGGACTGCAGCACTGAAACATCAAAGGACAAATGAAGAAGGAAGATAATTGTTCACATAGTTTAAATGGTTCCTCTAGTAATCTGCTTCAGCTTTCTTGCTAGTAGATCTTCTGAAGGATAGTAGGACTTAATGAAAATGATGATTCCTTGATGCAGAGGCTTCTAACCACTGACAATTTCTCAGTTGTCTATGACAGACCTGCTGGCCTCCAGTGAACAACCTGTAATCCTTCTGTACTTTTGTGGTGATTGTATAGGATCATTAAGGGTGGGGATGTGACTGTTCTTCATAAGCTTTGCTTTGCAGCAAAACTTTGCCACAAGCACTATAAATCCTTTTCTTTCAAAGGATTGATGTTTTCCTTTGAAATGCTATTGTTAATGAGATTTAAACCCTCTCCCTGATCATAGTCCCTAAAGAAAATCTGACAAATTTGTGCAGAAGGCTTTCTTTTCAATCAAAAGTAAACAAATCCTGAACAAGGTCCCTTTTAAGCTGAAACTAAGCTGAGGCATACTAAAATTTGCTACTCATTTTTTTCCTACCTTCCCTCATCCACTTATCAGAGACTGCAGAGGTGTGATTGCATAGCTATGAGCAAGACCATGTAATTTCCCTCTGCTTCTTTGAAGTGGTCTAATTTCAAGCCCCTTTATGCTACACTGATCCGTAGAAAAGTTTTGATATATGCTGTTTCTTTCACAGCCATCGAGGTTTCTCTGTTGCCTCTTGGCATACCTGGACTGACAGGGTGGAAAGCTTCAGGTGTGTAGGATCTGATAACAGAGGCTCACTTGTGTTTGCGAATTGTTGAGCATGGCATCTTAATGTCTCAACAGAAGACAACCTTGATTAATTGCACAGCCTTGCAGCATATTTTATGCCTTCTTTACTGTATTACTGTATTAGGCTTTGTATCTTTTGTTGCCTGGGAAATCCCAATCCTGCCAACTTCTGTTCTGGTTTGTTTTTTTTTTAATTCAAAAATGAAACTTTTGGGAAGAGACACTCCAGTGTGAGAAGACAAGGGATTCTCTACTAAGCTGTTCTTCCAGTGTACTTTGCAGTAAAATAAGTACTTCTTTTGGTTGGGGTGCTCAGCCCTGTAATCAGCTGTATAAAAAGAGCTGATGGCTTCCAGGCTTCTGAAGGAAAACTGAAGGCAGATATCCTCCCATGAGTCCAATGGCTGGGTCTCAGTCTCATCTAAAGCTACCCCGTGCAGTTGTGGACTGCTGCTTTTCTTCAACTGGAAATAGGCCGAGTTGTACTGAGGCTTTCTGAAATAGCTCTAGAAGGCATGTGTAAGTGGACTTGACCTTGTGATAGGGTTAAGCAACTGATAGATAAGATATGAAAGATTTACCTGCTAAATTTACCTGCTAGGGTTCTGTTACTGTATGGCAGAGTCAAAGTATTAAACTGAGTAGTGACTTTTGGAAGAAGAATTTTGAATGGGACTACATGAGAGGTATATTCACACTTGTCAGGTTTATCAAATGGTGGAGTAATAACTTGATCAGGATTTAGCAGAGACAAAAGGCTAAATTATTGCAAAATTTAAACCATGAACTGATTAAAATAAATGGTTACTTTTGTTCTTAGTGCCCCCTGAGTTCACTTCTACTTTTTCCTGCATGAATTTGTGTTTTATAAATTAATTTACTTCCTCACCTTTGGACTCATTATGGTCAAGTTATTTGTCTTGTTTAATTGGAGTGAGATTTAATTCACAGGGAATGATGTGATGTTACAGTTGGTGTTGCACATTAGTCTTGCAATATAATCAAGAAAATCTAATCCAGTAACAAAATCTGCTTACAATGAATGTAATCTGTCTGCTACTGCTATAACTACAGCATGCTGTTGGATTGAAATGTATCTTACAGGATAGTCTCCCTTCCAATTCAATTACCTTTTTTAGATAGGGACGCTGTTTTTAGGATCTGCTCTGTGACCACTTAAGTTGTCAAAAGCTTTTTGAAACGCTATTACAGAGTTTGAAGTCTTTGAAGCCTACATAATCAGTTATAAATAGATTGTGTTTTGTATTAGTAAGGAAATCCCAGCATCCCAAGACACTTTTGAAATTGGAAATACTTGCTTCCTTATGGGAATTGATTTGAACTTAGAAATATTATTGCACATTGCAGTCTGCAGTGCTGTCTTGTTATTTCTAGATTAGAGATGATTAAGAAGCTGTAGTTGGGCGGCTGTGAGGATAATGTTTGTGTTCTACAACTGCTCTCAGATTTCTGATCCAATAGCTGGGCTAGAGGCAAGTAAACTAAACCCTTGTCAACTGTTTGCTGAAGACAAGTTGTTTTCCACTAATAATTTAAATTTGCTATTTTTATTCTTCATTTGATTCTCTGTATAGTCTGTTTATGATGACTTTTGTGAAGTAGGAGTAAACATTCAGAGTGAAACATTAGAAATGTTATTGTTTGTCACCACAGGACAAATTATCTTCTTGGTGATTATTTCTTATTAAAGAGGTAAGCGGCTTTAATGTTGGGATTGTATGTGTGTGAAGCATTCTGCTAGGTGCAAGTTTTAGTTACAGAACATAAATGCTGGAGCTGAATTTGCTGTTTTACAGTTTGTTGGTTGCATATTCCTGAAGATCTTTGCCGAGCAGTGGGGTAGTGTTTGTGTCTGTAATAACAAATAAAATCAATGGACCAGGCAGGATGCATGAAACATGAGCTTGAGGGGACCTTTCTAGAAGGTTTCTGTGACTGGTAGCATAGACATTTCTAGAGTTGGCAACACTGAAAGCCCGTGCTCTTCTGATCTAACCCTGACAAAGATGCAGTTTGAATCAAAATGCTGGCAGTTTTTGGTGAGTTGTGTATCTGAGAATTCACTGTGTTGCCATTTGAATGTGCCCAAATTGGGACTTGGAAATAAATGTCTTGGATAAATAGGACCTATAGGGTTGTTAAGCTGGAGATGAGGGAGCACCTGCTTGTCTTGAAGGTGTCTTTCACTGGGGCTGTATCTGTTCTTTATATGTAGTGGCTGGATTTAGAATATCCTTGTGTAGGAAAAGATGTCCATTCTGCAAGTGCAGGATGTAGCAGTCATCTGCCTAGGCAGTCAGCTGTTAACAGGGGCAGGACTTGAATGTTCAGTGCCACAGTGATGGTTATAAATTCTTACACAAACATCAAAAATTAAATAGCACTGTTGTGGAAAGTGAGCTTTCCTACTGGACACAGAAACATAACAGGGTCTCTGTCACTGGACCTCTTGGCATCTTGGTGTGTTTTGAATGGGTGGCAAGATATGTACCATTTCTGTTCACTTGAGGTCTTTTCCTAGCTGCAGAGAAGCAGGCAGTATTTCAGGAATCTGAACTCCAGTATGGAACATCTACCTCCAAGCAGTCTGTTTAGAGAGCTAAAAGATACTGTAGGGTCTCTCTGGCAGTGAGAGAAAGAATCCTGTCTTGATGTTTGTGGGGTAGCATCTGAGGCTGGGATAGGAAAGATGCATGAAGAAAAAAAGAAAAAAGATGACGAAGACAGAAAGTTGCAAAGGCTAAGGAGGACAGAGAATTAAAACAGATTAGAGGAGAAGGAAGGATAGTAGTTTAAATAGGTTTGGGTTGCCTGTGTGTGGTGGCATCCTAGAGCTTTGCATGCATCTGGAGAGTTTTACATCACTGATTTTTATCAGAACTTGTGAAGAAAGCTATAGTCTCCCTTATTGTTATTATCTTAAGTACCGGAGACTGATCTGAAGTTTCTGAGTTTCTGATTCTGTGCTGCTAACAGAATTTCTCATGTGATAGGTAGATGTGTAATATCAGATTCTCTTATTTAAATTCTTAAACAACATGCAAAGGCTACATTGAAACAACCTGTAAGTTGTCAAAATTCCAGAATGGAGCTTGCCTGTGCTTTGTTAATTGAATTCTCTTGCTATACCTTCTCATACCATCTTTAATTACATGATCATATTAGCTTTTCCAAAGCTGCTTGCTTCATGCACAGGGCAGATCTGCTAAAATGGTGAATTGGGGCTGTAAAGTGAAGGACACTTCTGCCCAGAGGAGTCTGCTGGACTTCTACCGATGTGGAAAGATTTCTGTTTGAAGGAGAGTGCTGGCAAAGAGGAAACTGTCAGGAAGTGGGCAGGTGATCTGAAGTATACGTCAGTTAAATAGTCCTTGGATTATTAGCTATGGTATTAGGCAAAGTGCTGAGAGCAGGCTTTTTCTAAATGGTGTGTAAGCATGCATCGTGTTTTCCCAGTGTTTCTTGGTAGAAATGTTGAGTGTGCAGAGCTGCGAGCACATTGCCAGAAGTTTTGCATTTGAGGTATAGTGGTATCTGCTTAAGTCAGTAATGATAAAAGCACCCAGATCTGGTCTCTCAGGCTGGGTTCTCAAATCTACTTGCTACTTTGATCTCTGATTATTTTGGTCTGAGGTTTGTTTTGTTTTTGTTTTGTTGCTTGTTTTGTTTTTTCTATGCAGGAACATCGGTAATGTAGAAATAGTACAATTCATTTTCATAGGACAGTTTAAGAAGTAGCAGTGTACTGGCAGGTGCCTTCAAGTAAATGAGCACATGAAACAAGTTGTTGGGAAGGAGAATGCTTGGAAGTGTAAGGCCTGTATAAGCATGGAGGAGATAGACAGGGGAGAAGTGTAGTTGGAGCAGGGAGACAAGGAGTAGACTTTGATCTTTTCTACGTGATTCCCTCTATTTCCAGCGTTGGCTGATTCTTGTTAGCTAATTCTTACTGGTTGTGCACAGTCCTCTCCTGTGGACCTGGTTCCAGGTAGTTTATAATCTGGAGAGTAGTTTGTATGGAGTGCCAGCTTCGTTTTGGAAGTGGTGTTGCCCAAACAGATAAAGTGTGCAGGATTCATGGTGGTTATGCTGGCTTCTCCACACAACGGAGTGCGTTATCTGCCAAAAGGTTATGTTAATTGTATTGTGTGAGAGTGCTTAGCAAATGCATAGGAAATGCATTGTAAATGCTTAAAGAAACTGGATTAGGATGGAGGGGGAGGCTGATCATGCAATTGTATCTTGAACACATGAATATATGTGTATATATACACAGGGGAGTGCATAACCATTTTTTGCTCTTTGCTTGTCTCAGGAATCTTAAAAGTTGTACCCTGTGTATTTCTTGACTCTTTTAAAATGGCAAAAATTGCTGCTACTTTTGAGGCAGGCTGGATGTTTTCTGTGGTAGCAGTTTCAAGAATATAAACAGAGCACACATACAGGGAGCAGAGATGTCCACTACAGAGGAAAGATTTTCATCTTTTAAGACACGCACAGAGAAATCCCTTCTATACTGGCAAAGAATTGCTGTATGGGATTTGGCAGCTTATGGTACAAAATAATTCTGTTTGTTGTTGGGTGCTTTTGGTTGGGCTTTGTTTGCTATGGCTCCAAACTGAAATAAATGTCTAGTTGGTTTGCAGAAAGGAGAATAAAAATGTAAACTTTATAAAAAGAATAAAGGGGGGGATGGCAGGGAGCTGTGTGACTTAGATATTGGTGTGTGAGGGAATAATATGTTCTCTTAAACGTCTCAAAAATCTGCAAGATAGCAATCTCTGTTTCATTTCAATTTTGCCCTGCAAGTGTGCAACTACTTTGATACTCAGATATCTAGGATATTAAATAATGGATGAAAGGAATGTTTCAATGTTTGATCCTGTTCTCATAGTCCTTTAATATGACATCTCAATTTGTTTGACTTTGGATACACGAAGGTTTTATCTTTTATGTTGTTTGGTTTTGTTTACTTTGGTATTGATACAGATGCACCCTTCTATGAGAATATGGTGCTCTACAGATGTTTTCAACTGTTTATGATATGGTTTCTGGCAGAACACTTCTAAGTATTTGTAATTTAATCTATTATTGGAAGATACTTTTTAAAAAAAATAGAGAAATAACCTGTACTTTTTTTTTACCTGTTCAGTCTACACAACATTAGTTACTAAGGAATTCTGAAGAGACATGGTCAGATGGCAAAAATGTCATCACAAGAAACTAAAAATGCATTGACATGCACAAAATGTTTATTGCATAAGCTTCTGTTGTGCTTTTTTATTTCAGTAGCACCTTATTCTTATTTCAGTCACTGATCTTAAAAGTTTGAACATTATAAGCCATTAGCATGAGCAAAAGTCTGAGAAGATGGTCCCATATAACATGCTTTAAAAAACTCTCTCCTCAAATTGAACTAAAAGAAGAAAAGTTTGTGTTCTCTGTAAGTATGTTCTTTTTTGTTAGACACTATATTTTGATGTGCACTAGTATATGTGTGATTTTTTTTGGTTTTGTTTTCTTTTTAACAGATTGCTGTGGGCACCAAAGCTCAGGACACAGTATCAATCTCATCATGATTCTTCAACATCTGTAGCTCACTGGAGGATTTAAAAAAGAAATTCAGCATGGCCTAGTTGGCTTGACCTTTGGAAATTTTATAATGTCCTCTGGAACAAGTATCAGCAGAAATAGGCAGGCTCCCAGCCTGCAGGGTGTTGACCCAGAAACATGCATGATAGTGTTTAGAACACACTGGGCACAGGTAATGTTAATTAGTTTTATTGATTGAAGTAAGCTGCATTAATACAAATTTGCTTTGTTCTTTCTTTTGGGATAATCCTGAATTGCTCAGGACCAAATGTCTTTCATGCAGAATGTAGTAGATGACACTGAACTATTTTTGAAATGCAAAGGTAATTGACCTTTCAAGGTATGATTAGCCTTTACTAATCACACTTTGAACTCTGGATTTGCATCTAAATGGGACGTGATAGGACATGATAATATCTTATTGAAGGCCTAGATATTCTTACTGACTCTCCTGTTGATTCATTGTGACTTGTATCCTGTTGCAAACTTCTGTGCTTCCTTTCCTTGTGCTGGGTAAGTCTTGCCTATCCTTTGTAATGTAAATTAGATGCACAGTGCAAAGCTGTGTGCACTCTTGTTTATTATGGATAGATGTAGATTATACACTTCAGCATATTCTAAAAATTGTTTGTGTGTCATCAGGATTGTAATTGCTTTTAGGCAAAGATGTTTTGCTCTGAGCACCATAATATAAGGTCTTATTTGCTGCAGTAATATGAATAACAATTTAGATAAAATTGATTTCTGTGCTGCTGTTTTTGTTGTTCTTTGGCTATCCCAGGAAACCAGCCAGACAAATGTGGTGTTTCTGAGATGTTTCCAGAGTCAGAGGAGCTGTCGTTCAAGAGTCACCTTTTCTCATCTAACTAGTGATACTGTTGTGTTAGGGGAGCCACTGTTCCCATATAGTTTTGTGGCAATTATCCTCCACAAAAAGGCTAAAGACAATGGAGTTTTTTTGCAGACAATGAGCTTTCTTGTTTGCATGCGCAACAGAATGTAATTCAAGGTTAGAAGTGCTGGGATGACTATTACTACTTTATTGAAAGTTGCAAGAGTATGTGGGCATCAGTGGCCATTTGGTATCATATAATATATATATATATATAAAGATATATATATAAAGAGCAGCACTGTGGGCTGCTACTACTCTTACTGCTGCAAATCAGCCTGTGATATTGATACTCCTGGGCACAGTTACTCTAGCTGGAGAGCAGGCCCTTTAATTTCAGTCCTCTGTGACAAACTTGTTTCAAACATCATTGAAATTCAGTTGCAGAACTCTAAGGAAACCTGGTTTATGCCTGTTTCAGAGAACCCTTGGTTTTCAGGAATAGGGTAAATTGACAAATTTAGGTGCTTATCAAAAAAAAGTGAACAAAAGCGTTACAATTTTGCCTTGTACATGACAAATGTGAAACTTTCATGTTTTGTCTCTCAAACTTTCTAAATTTGAAAACATAAAAAACTTAATGCTTTTTGTGTTAAACAATTTTGATTAATTTTTTTCCTTGTAGTGATAAGTGCATGCTTTTAATGAAGCATTCAATTGCATTAAAACTGATCTGCCTTTGTTTCTCTTTAGGTTCTGAAAATCTTAGAGAAGCATGATCCTTTGAAAAACACTCAGGCAAAGTATGGGGCAATCTCACCTGATGAGGCCAGCACTGTACAGAATTATGTGGAGCACATGCTTTTCTTATTAATTGAGGAGCAAGCAAAGGATGCCTCAATGGGGCCTATTCTGGAGTTTGTGGTCTCAGAGAACATCATGGAAAAGCTTTTTCTTTGGAGCCTATGGCGAGAGTTCACCGATGAGACGAAAATTGAGCAACTCAAAATGTATGAAATGCTTGTAACCCAGTCTCATCAGCCTTTGCTGCATCACAAGCCCATTTTGAAGCCTTTGATGATGTTGCTGAGTTCCTGCTCAGGAACAACCACTCCAACAGTGGAAACAGAGTTGGTTGTCCTCTTGAACCAGCTCTGCTCTATAATAGCCAAAGATCCCTCCATTTTAGAACTGTTTTTCCACACTAGTGAGGACCAAGGAGCTGCCAATTTCCTTATATTTTCCCTGCTGATCCCCTTCATCCATCGAGAAGGAACAGTAGGCCAACAGGCCCGGGATGCACTGCTTTTCATAATGTCTTTGTCTGCAGAAAACAACCTTGTTGCAAACCACATAGCAGAAAACACTTATTTTTGCCCAGTAAGTTGTTCTTACTTTGCATGGTCTTAAGTGCTAAACTAACTGTCTTTCCTGCGTTCTTTCATCCTTTTCTGTCATTTTTGGTAAAGAAGTGTCGTAGCACATTTGTTTCTGCTAACAGCTAGTTCACAAATGGTAATGCTGTTGAAACCATCCCTAATGCCAAACACAGTCTTGCTTTTTGTATCCATACCAGTGTCTTGTGTTTTTAGGCCAGCACAAGTGCTTTTGCAGTCACACGGTGAATTGGATCAGGAAACTGATGGAAGTTACAGCAGAACTTAGTGGGAGAGAAATCTGTTCTGTGTCACTGTGAGGCCCCTTTGAGATTTTGGGGCTTAAGGGAGTGAGAAAGGGGAATGAGATGTCCTGAGGTGGTTGTTTCTGGTGGCAGCACAAGCTTAAGCTGGCTGTGCTTCCCACACTGACATCAGTTCAGCAGTTCAAAAAACAAGGGTGAGAACAGTGAGAGTGTTATAGAAGTGTAATAATTTTTGCAAGATAAAAGGGAGATTTTCTCGTCGTCACAAAATTGGATGTTTCTATGGCTGCCTCAGGCTAACAACCATCTTGCTATGTTGTTTGATGTTACGAAACTTGGTAGCACTGTTTCATTGTTATACCTGGCAAATTGATCTTACTACATGAGTAGAAAATCTTTACTTACCTTGCTGTTAAGTAAGTAATCTGATTTAACTAACAAAGCTGTCCTACTGCAGTTTCAAAGCTAAAGCAGACTGGAATAACAACACCTGCTTCTTCATGCCTTATCACAGTCTGAGATCTGCAACGGATGTGTTCAAACCCAAATATCATTCTGTACAAAAATTGCTCTTTTGGGTCAGTTTTTGGATGGATTCTTTTATATTCTGTATGACTTGTATTTTAATTTAATAAATGCCAGAAAAATGAAGTGGAGGAGAGTCTTACATAGCTACTAAAGCAGAGAGCTGTAGAAGAGAGAGCTCTAGAATCCCTGCCACTGCTCGACAGCTGCTCCAGCCTTAGGTTTCCATTTATTCTGAGATTGCTTTGAGCAGTAGGGTGGCAGGCTCGAAGAGACCTACAAATTCCACAACAAAACTTGTAAATGGTTTCTTTTTTCAGTTGTACATATTGCATCAATTTGAGACTCCAGTTGACCTTGTTTAAAAGATACTGCCAAAGAATATTATACTGATTCTCAAACTGTCCCCAAGACAGATACCGTTACTGGATCCATGCTATAACTTCCATAATTATGTTTTCCAATTAATTTAAAAAAAAAAAAAAAAAAGAACCGGCATTATTACACTGAAGATAAAAGCCAGCTTTCAACAGCAGGCAGCCATGATTGACAATCTTTCCAATTAGGAAGGCTTCTTGTCCAAATGTGCTAAAATCAGAGTTTTTTGAACAGTAATGAGGTTGGCCTAAGTCTATAATAAGACTTTGATGTAATGTCATAGATTTAGCTTATTAGCACAATTTCCTTTCTGAGTTTAAGTTGTGAGGAGCTGAAAACCAGATTTTTTTTCTGATGGAGGATTTTGTAGGTTTCTGTGACATTGCTGAATATCACTGAAACCAGTGCAAATGTTGCCTCAGGTACTCTGCAGAACAGTTAATGTAGTCCTGTGTTGATAGCAGAGACATTTGGGTGGCACTGTGTTGATGTTATCTCTATTTCTGGGGGTGGCTTGGCATGTAGGGTTTTCTTTACCATGCCTTACTGCATAATATAGGCATCCCCTGGAATGGGGTCTGGCCATAAATCTCTGCTGCCTCATGTACCCAGATCAGTGTTAGATCTGTGCCAAAGTGAACCTGAAGGTTTTCTTGATACTGTTTTTTGACATAACTTTGGTTAAGAGCTTTTAAAAACTTTATTGTCTGTAGATCCACACTATTCAAAACTGTAGGTGCAAAAACTATAAAAAAGGAAGGAGACAGCTTTCAGTGGGATACATCACTAACAAATGTTTTTAACTCAGATGTGTGGCCAAACTATTGGGTAAAGTTTTCTGATTTTACACCAAATCATTTTTATCATGTTTTGACCTGAAAGTTTTCTGGATATGATTGAAGATATTATCTGTTCAGCATTATAATATGAAAAAAAATGTTTCTAAAGAATTTTAAGCTGGATGACATCTTCCTTTAGAAAAATATTCATTTAAAAAAAAATACTCATGGAAACATGTCTGCCATGATGAAATGTCTAAAATGTCACTGCTTTTTTGAAAATATGTGAGTCTAGAACAACACAAATATTTTGGTTCTTCATTACACTTAAGAATTTTAAACATTTTCAGAAATACCTATATGTTGCTTAAGAAAGTATATAGAATGAAAAGATGGAAAGTTAGTCTAGAAACATACTGAATTGCATGGCAATCAAAGTTGACATGTATCTGTGGTCTAAGTGGGGCTGAACTTCATTTTTGTTGATGGGACACTTTCCCCCTCCATTTCTGATGTTTCATGTTTCTGAGTGAAATGACTCCATACATGTGTGAGCAGTAACATTTGAATCACCAACAAAAGGCAAGCTGTAGTTATATGGCACTGATGTTTCTAAAAGGAACTGAAGGAAAACGCAAAGTAAGTTTAGAAGAACTTAAAAAGAAATTATAACTTTGAATTAAAAAAATAAAAAAGGGAAGACAACCTGATTTTCTCCGTCACTTTCTCCTAAATACCGGATTTTGAAAGAAGCATATTATATGAACGGCTCTTTAAAATATTTATGTCTATCTCCCACAGGACTTTTCTGAACGGAAATTAAATTAAGCTTAACACTCTCTTATGTTACTAAAACTAATAGGAGAAACCATTTGTGGTTCTGCCATTCAAGCAGATGGACAGTTGGAAAGTTAACTTATTTCCTCTTCTGTTTCTGAAATACAGGTGCTAGCAACAGGACTAAGTGGCCTCTATTCATCTTTGCCTACAAAGCTGGAAGAAAAAGGAGAAGAATGGCACTGTCTGATGAAAGATGAATGGCTTTTGTCACCAGCCCTTGTACAATTCATGAACTCCCTTGAATTTTGCAATGCTGTGATACAGGTAACTGAACTGAGTTTGCCTGTTCTTTAGAAGTAGTAGTAAGTTATATCTCCTGCAGAAGTTTGTAAGTTATAGAGTTTATTTACTTTTAATAATGGCATGAATTATTACACTAAAACAAACTGCTTATAAAATGACTGCCTTGTGCTGTGTCGCCTGGTTATAAGGGTGAACAAAAATATTTGTTTCAAATGAATGTTTCAAATGAAAGCTTCATATTATATTATGTAATTGGGAGGCTTTTCTGTTAAAAGAAAAACCAAATGTTTATTGCATTTTAATACCACTGTTGATCCTAGAAGTAAATTGAATGCCTTTACATGTGGAAAAATGTAGGGTTTATATCTGTGTTTGTTTAAGCTCTCATAATGGTGTGCAAAAGAAAATAGTGAAAATAGTCTGTTTTGCCTGTTGGTGAGTACAACATAAAGAAAGCCTTCCATGCAGAGTTATTTAGGTCTTCTCCTAGAAATATAAATTCATTTTAGATAGGCCTGTTTTGAATCTATTCTGTTCTTCCAGGGGTTTTTTTTTGGTGCTTTGCTCCCTTACTAGTTTTTTCCTATTTGAATGTAAGATGAAATTTTTGTCTTTACATATTGTTTTTAAGGCTTGAATACTTTATGGAACCTAAATCCAGTATTTCATTAAAACATGATATAAATTCTACAGCAACTCTGGATTTGTGTTATTTAAAGAAATGTGCTGGATAGGATTGAAAATTTAGTCACATTTACTGTTAAATAAAAGATATGTTTCAATGCAATGTGTGCAAAGTACAGTAAAGGAACTGATTGACTATTAAAGCATTGAACAAGCAAAAATAATAGTACCTGTCATTGTTCAAATGCACTATACAAGATTTTTAGCATGCATGTTTAAACATGAAGAGGGGACAATATTCATTTTGGTGTCTAACCAGAGTTATTCTACAGATATGCAGGAGATCATAATTGATACCTTTATTTAAAAAAAATTATATAAAGGGCACTGCAGGAAAGTTAAAGAATGAAGCCTTTTAAAACCCCTGTTCAAACAGATGCAAAATGTTGAAGGATTTCAGCTGACATGCAGAAAGAACAATTTCTGACTGCTGCTTGATTATGTCTCTATAGTCTTTAGATGACTTGAAAGTTCAATTACTGTAGGAATTTTTGCTCTGTGCATGGGCTGGTCTGTGTCGACCAAAAGCTTTTGCCAGAGATTAAAAAGGAGCAGTGCAGCCAAGACCTCTTGCCATTTACTACTTTTTCCCTGGACCACAGCATAGGAAGGGCGACTTTTTTTTCTTCCTCTTACCAAATTAAGGGTTACAAGTTAAAGGAAGTTGGGTACAAATTGCAAGTGGGAGACTCTATTTGAGGCAACGTGTAGGCTGTGACACTCCAGTCTCAGTGAACTTCAAACATAATACATTGGCTTTGAACACTTCTGAATGGAATTCGTTTTGATTTTATATACATGAATTGATATGTTTTCAGTGCAACAACAAAATGAATGCTTTATTATAAAAGTAAATTTTTGGCTTCTAATAATAGTTTGGGGGTTTTTGTTTGGTTTGTTTTTTTTTTTTTTTTTTTTTAAGCTCCGAAGCATCCCATTGAATGAATTATGCAGATTTTGTTGTAATTTCTGTTTGTTTTACAGTGGCTGGGAGAAGGGCATGTGAACAGTATATTCTTATTGGATAGCTAGAGAATGCTTTGGTTTACCTACTCCTGAACTAAAGGAAAGCAGCTGTTCTGCTTTTCTTTATTGTAGGAGGACAAGTTAACAATGGCAAATCCACCTTCAAGTGACCCTGCCTGTGGGAGCTAAATTTAGAATTTCAGATCTTGCTTTGATACATGGCTGTACACAGTTTTCTGTCCATCCACTCATCTTTGTCATCATGCAGGAAGATTGAAAAGCCATGTCTCTACGTTTGACAGACTTACTGTAATTAAACATGGTGTGCGTGTTTCTTTGTAGAAGGAACAGTTGTTAAGAACCTGAATCATATCAAATGCTGGTGAGAAGGACAAATGAATATGTCTTATTAAATGGGAAAGGGTTTTGGTAGTGAATAATAGCATTCTGTTCCCTGTCTTGTTTTAAATCTCACTGGAACTGTTCTGTGTCTTTCTCTCCCCCACCCACTTAGGTGGCCCATCCCTTGATACGTAACCAGCTTGTGAATTACATTTACAATGGATTTTTGGTGCCAGTAATGGCTCCTGCACTCCATAAGGTCAGTGATGTATGGAAGCATGGCACAAAATAATAACGGGCAAAAGTATTCTGGAAGATCTCTGTGTAAAGGTACTATCGAATCAGTCAGAAGTGACTTCCATGCAATTCAGTATGTTTCTAGACTAACTTTCCATCTTTTCATTCTATATACTTTCTTAAGCAACATATAGGTATTTCTGAAAATGTTTAAAATTCTTAAGTGTAATGAAGAACCAAAATATTTGTGTTGTTCTAGACTCACATATTTTCAAAAAAGCAGTGACATTTTAGACATTTCATCATGGCAGACATGTTTCCATGAGTATTTTTTTTTAAATGAATATTTTTCTAAAGGAAGATGCCCACAAGGAAAATGTTTAGTCAAGAAGTATTATGCTAGTCTTAGCAAAGTTGCTATTGTTTTGTAGTTCCTTACCATATTTTGGTAGAGCTATTTTCCTAAAATAGAATTTGGTATCAGTTTAATAATATATTAGTGTGCAATTTATGTTACTTTGAATTTAAAAAAAATCAGTTTTTCTTTGAATTTTACAGTTTATCTTTTGAAAAATATGTCACCAATGTTAGTGAATTATTTATTCAAGAAGCTACATTTCCAACTGTTGCAGAATATGTCAATTATGTCAATTCCCCATCCCTGAAACAAGGCCAGGTTGGATGGGACTTCGAGCAACCTGCTGTAGTGGGAAGTGTCCCTGCCGTTGGCAGGGAAGTTGGAAATAGATCTTCTTTAAGGTCCCTTCCAACCCAGGTCATCATACGGTTCTGTGATTCTATGAATTAACAGTCTTCATTGCCCTGTGAAAGAATACCTCTTTTGCAGAGAAAATGTAGGAACTGCTGAGAGTAAAAACTCACAAAAAACTTCCAGAAGAGAACTTACAAATTACTTTTGTAAGGTCTCCTAATTTCCACTAAGCTTACCAAGCAGTAAACATGGCAGCTCTTCCGTTTTCTGAGAGGACAGTGAAACACCGTACCCTGCTTTCTTGTTCACAACTTGTTTCAGTAGCACATGCAATTCTCTGTTGTAAATCGTCACCAAGAAAGTCATAAGCAGTGTAAAGTCTTTTTTTTTTAATGATTTGGCAGACCTCAAACACTTGGGAATTGGGTGAGAGTTGAAGTAAAATTTGGCTGTGATCCAGATCAAGGCTGTAGTCTGTCCTGAGGTAGTTCACCTCCTTACCTAGCAGTAATTTTTTCTATTTCTGTATCTGGACTTAATCCCTTACCAAGACTGGGAATTAGAAGTGAACAGCCGAACTAGTTTTAGGTCAAGGTTATGGACAACAAGGGAAATATTAGAATGGACTCTGGTCTTAGTGGGTACTATTTTATCTCTTTTATCTTAGTGAGTACTATTTTATCTTAGATTGTTTTGAATACTACTATGCCTCTGAAAGCCATTTCTTACTGGTCAATAAATCTGCTAACCTGCTGTTGGGTTGATTACTTCCCTGTTGACGTTACTTAAATAATTTAAAGATTGCTGTTCTGATTCATTTTTTCCTTTGATGAAAATTCTGTTTATATATTCCAAAATTGTGTGAAATCATATTTCTCTTGAAAATGGGGACGTTGGCTGCTACCATAGGTGACTTTCAAAGCCTAGATCTTTCTCGAACCCTCATACTCTGTTTGGTGCCTTGTTCTTCCAATAATAAACATTTCCTTGATTAGCATTAAAATTGGCTTCTTCCTCATTAAAAATTAACTTCTTGTGTATAAACTTCAAATGCTTTTACTGGAGAAGATGGATTGCACCATCTAGTGGATCTGATACAAGGCTCTCACATCTGTGAGACCAAAACTCCATAACAAAAGGAATTAAGTAAGTCGAGGCACATTTGACCTCTTCAGTCTTTCTGTCCTGTGCTCCATGTTAATTTAACAGAAAATAAATATTTTACCTTTTTTCTTTTGGGACAGATGTCTGTGCACTATGATAATTATGCTGCAACAGCTCTTTCATATATTAAAATAATTTCTAGTTGCCAGTGAAAACATTATGCTAAATGGAGGAGTGGGCTTTGAAAACTGCATCTCCCATTTGGAGACTTAATGTTGTAATTAACCTTGAGGTTAATAAAAAATTGGAAAGGGCCGAAATGAGAGGCGAGATGTATCATGACAGTTTTTAAAACAAGTTCTTTCATTTAACACAATACTAAATGGATCTTGATATTTTCTTTTAAACTCACTGAAGTTGGTTTGGTGTCATAAAGTCTACTTGTGGCTGAAGATTTTAGTTTCAATTCAGTCATTCAGTTTGGATTGTTCTGATTCATTCTGGCTTGAATTCAAATACCATGTATAATGGAGCGTGGAATAAATACCTGATTAGGAAGATAGATCAGTGAAAGGTTAAAGGGTGGTAAGAAGAGATGATGATAATTACTGGTACATCTTATTTCTAGATTTTAACTGTTGTGGAACAGCTGCTTCTGATAAGTCTTGGTGATAGGGAGGGAAACAAGGGAAGGAGGGAGAGAAGAAAGTGAGGAAGGATGGAAGTCAGTCTAGACCTCATGTGGCATACGGGTCTTAACATCCCATACCAATCTGGCACTCATGCTTCAATCTTAATGTAAAATTGGAAGGGAGATGAGCTTCTGGCTCTGTTCTTGAATGGCTTGGGTAGGCAGACTACTACAAACCTGATCTTTCTGTACTATATCCTAGTTTTTCCTCAAGAAGTATGTTCTGAGGAAAAAAAATTGCTCTGCAGCCAGACACAGACTCGCACTGTTTTTGCAAAGACAGTTCCAGTCAAGAATGGGATTAGACTAGGTATTTCCAGAGGTTCCTTCCAACCCCAGCTATTCTGTGATTCTGTGATTGAGTACTTTGACATTTTAAATGTATTTTGTCACCAGGTCCCCATCCCCATTCAGCAGTGAGCATGCATTTTTCATGATCTTTCTTTGGCTGTTGAAGCTCTTCTTCAACTCCAACTGGGCTTTGGCTTTCCTAAACCTTTCTCTGCACACTCAGGCACTTTTTCCATATTCCTCTTGGGTCACCTTCCCGTGCTCCTGTCTCTTCATGTGTCGGACTTTTAAATTCATCCACACAGACCTCTTATCTCCTTCCCTTGGTTTCCTTCTCTTCTCCCAATTTAAAACATCTGACTAGACGTTTGGTAAAAGTAGCATAAAAATTTCAGTAAGTACAATTTCATTAAAAGTAGTTCAGAGTTTCAGTATGTGGTTCAAAACTTTGAGATATGCTTATGTGTGATCTTGAAATGTTTGTAACATTTATGGAACGATGTAGTAAGCTCTGCCTTTTTAAAATTTTTGCAGATTGTCTCCCTATAAATACTTACTATGTACACAGTTCATTGTGTGAATGAAAGAGTACAAGACTGTTGAGGATGGCGATGTGTTTCTATGAAAAAGTCAGGGGGTGGGGAGACCAATGTATTTTTCTTGGTGTGATTTTTCTGGTTTTATCTCGGGAAGCTAGTATGGAGTCGAAAATAAGAGTTCTCTAGTTCAGGCTTTTTCTAGTTTAAGAAGTTTCAAATTGATTGGGCAAGCTAGCTAGCTTGAAATAACCTGTTTTTCTCCGTCAGCTCTGTGAAGGTTATTTATGTAGCAGATTAACTGTGATGTGCTTAAATAACCCAAACATTCTCAAGCTTATGACTCCCTAACTTCATTTCTCAAAGATAAGTATCCTAAATATAGCATGTTCTTGTAGCCTAATTTATACCTTGTCTATCCTAGTCTTGTCAGTTTGTGTGGGTTATCCCACCTACATGTGTAATGAGTGATTGACAAGTACGTTCCTATCTCCAAAGCTGCACATTGCTGAATGGGTAGTCAGAGCCCAGATCTGTATTATGTAGCTGGGCATATGAATTAACTGGCTGTGCTGGAGAGCCCTGCCTTGTCCTTTGGCTGTCTGAATGTTATTGTACTTTTTACAGAAGAGTTACCTCCCTTACTTCTGACGTATGAGTTGCTTGAGACATCAAAAAAAGTGATTCAATGAAATTGTTTATGGAGGGGGGAGGAAGGCATGTCTTTGTGCAAAGTCACAAATTCATTTGAAAACAGTGGGAATAAAATGGTTTGTCTGTAAAGATACAGAGCTAAAGAAAACATTAATTTGGTAGGTTTTCTCCATTATTTAAATTTTTGCCCTAACCGTCTTTTATTCTTTCTGGTGTGTCTGGTATTTAGAAAAATTAAGACTATCTGACAAACTGTTCTTAGATTAAGACTGGCAACTGCTGATGGCATGTCAGTTACAACTTGAAATTTTGCAGGTCTGTATCCCTATATTTGATACTTAGGAAAAAAATACTTGCGAGAAGGTATAATTCTCTTCAGAGAATGGTACCATTTAATTCTGTGACATATTTCATTGGCTATTTCCTGCTGCACTTTCAAAACTAACGTTGTGCTGTCAATAAAATACAAGGTCTTCTGGGGCCAGATTATACAAGGGTCTAAGTAATCAAATAAGAGTTATTTTCTCCTCAGTTGAAACCTAATTGAAATCTCAGAGTGAATCCAGAATAACCCTACTGAAGTAATTTTTACTGGTTCTGCTAGAGGCTCTTTTACCTTATTTTGGTCTTTATATATTTGTTAGTAGCCATTGTTTATTTACCTTATTCTTTTAGGTAAATACAGCACTTCTGTAGAAATAGAAGTGAAATCCTTTTTAGAAGGTCTTGAATATGTATATATTTTGCAATCAAACCCATGTGATGGATAATTAGGAGCCACACTGTGGTATTTATAAATATTAGGTTTTCTTTGATACAATTCAGATTGGTTATATACATCCTTCCACTGTCAAGGCATGTGATTTCATTTTAGTTTGGCATTCAAAAAATTTGCTTGACAAAGGCAGCTATTCAGAACATCTTGAATGTTTATGTAATTTGTGGTACTTCAATTTATTGAAGAAAGCACTAAAATTTGACAAATTATATGATAAAAGCAAATTTTTGATGTCAGCATTTACTGCTCTACTACATGGCATTTAATTGCTAACTATGATCTAATTATTTTTATACTTGGAAAGCTTGTTTTAATCTAAATAGGCTTGGTTTAGTCTGAATAATGGAAAATTGTACCAGCTTTCTGGTGTAAAACATTGCTGTTTGCCAGATGAACACAATTGCTCTGCAGAGGCGCTGGCATGGTCCTGTCAAATAAGCTCTGTCAAATGGACCTCAAGTCTACTGCACACTAACCCATCCAAACAAAAGCCTCTGACATGGTGTGCTACTGTGATAATTCAATAATACTTGCTTGATGATTACACAGCTCAGCTAAGGGGAAATGACCTGTAAATTACACTCTACAGATTAGAAGGAGAATCTTTATAAATATCCTACAAGACTGTCAATTCCCATTTAGGATAATACCATCCTTCACCTTACTGAAAAGTTTTGGACAGCTGCTGTAAAAACGTGTAAACCACGTTTACACTGTAAACATGTAAACGTGTCACTGGAAAACTTTGAATAGTCTTGTGCTTTGCAGAAGCCCATTAGTAGCTACAAAATTTAATTTTACCAGCTATGGTGTGGATATATGTAAAGATGCCTTTCACTTCTTGCTTCAGACATGCAGTTCAATTGAATTTCAACCTGGTATAAACTGAGGCAGTTTATAAATATAGGATGAAGGAAGCTGCAACAGTTGGGGCAAACGTTCTCTGTCCCTGGTCCTGCTTGTCCCTGTGTTTTGCCAGGACAGCTGTTCATACTTGAAACTGATTGAGATTAAAACTCCCCTTTACTTCTGGATAGTTTTAATCTGAATCAATTTCCTGATCCAATTCATTGTGCACCAAAGTGAGGCATGAACCCTTCTGCCTGTATAAGCAGTGGGCAAGAAGTTGGAAATTAATAAAAGAGACTGGAAATGGTTGGATTTTTTTTATCAGTGAAGTGAGCTTATTCAGGTTAAAAATCCTTGTGGATGGATCTAGAGGATAAGTTAAAATAAGAACATTTGTGGTCTTTTCGTGGGCAATATGAAGTCCTTGTAAGAAGGGATAAATGATGGAAAGGAGGAATCATGCAGGTATATTCCTGTAAGTGGGCATGAAGCTGTAAATTAGAAAATATATTGTGTGATTCCCAAGGGAAAATGGCCAGTAGTAAAGAATCCATGCAATTGGTCTAACAGAGGGAGTGTAATATATTAAACTGAACTCGCAATGACAGTTATTTCTAGCTCTTTGCTATTACTTGGCAGAGTAACTTGTAAAGGCTGGATCTCTTTACAGCGTTCTGCCTCACCATCTAATCACTCATCAGAGGAGGTGAGAAAAGATTTGCTAAAAATTATTACATAATTATAGAAGGGTATTACATGGCTAAAAGTGGCTTTCTCTTTTCAATAATCTCCAGTCAAGTATCTGTCTGGCTATGAAGACTCTCAGATAGTCCTTTTTGTTGCAGTTTATGTCTCAAAAGAGATCTGTAACAGCTGATTTTGTATAGAAAAGCACATGGATGAGGCTTTTTAATGGTATTTTTAGATAGACACTTCATATGTATATTGAAAAAAAAATCCAGCAACTTTTAATTGTTACGTTTGTGAATAGTGAAAAATGGTAGAGTAGTGGTCTGATTAATGCAATGGACATGAATTTTTTGTTATTTTTTTTTTTATTTTTAATCCTATAATTTTATTTTAACAGCAGACATAACCCTGCCATTAGCAGAAAGGTTCTAATGCAGGGGATGCTACTGGTGGGTTTCTACTTTTGCTGTTGGGAAAGTGGTGAGTTTTAGTATTGGTGAAATAACTTTACCAGAAAGGTATTATCATAACATAGCTTGAAATTTAATTACTTAACAAAGGGCTTTTCTAGAAAACTACCATGTCTTGATTTTATTAGTCTCCCTTTGTTTTGGTATTTTTCTTGACATTTGAATTATCAAGGGTGAAGAATTTTTAAATTAAATATCAGATTTGTGTAAGTTTTGGCTTACTATTTATCATCTTTTCAATAGTGCTCTATTCTGAGGACTAGTAGCTAAAAGCTTACTTGGACAAAGGATACTGTAATCAATGTTTACAATAACAGTTTTTGTAAAACTGCTTCAGGATTTGACTGTAGTGGACATACTTCACATGGGTGGTACCTGTTTAATTCTCTGGGAGAGTTTGTTCTTTTGTTGTTTATCTGAGTACTGATTTGAATTTAGTAGAAATTATGTCCCTCTTCCCCCAAATCTGTCTCACGAGACATTTGTTTAAGAAGAGAAAGCCAGCAGGTAGTCTGAATGAAGCTTAATAGCATGGCTTTGGTATTGCAGAAAACAGAGATCTTCAGTAATAACTGCACAAATTGAAACAGTCTCACTTTCAACACTCCATGTTTTATGTATAATGCAGTCTGTAGAGAAGGTGTGCAGAGTTAAAAGGATTTTTGCTAGGGCCGGATTTAGCCTTGTCTAACTGATTTCTCCAACGTCCTTCTCTAGTTAATTGCAAAAAGTCAGTTCTCCAGAGGCTCAATCAGAGCAGACTAATGTATCCCATAGAGTAAAAGGAAGATTAGCCTCGTGGAGTTAAAATTGGCTTTCTTGAATGCTTCTCTAGGTGCTTTGAATCTTCAGAAGTTACACTCACCATCAGATCTGCTAAAAGGGAGAAGCAAACCCAGAATGCAAGGTGGCAAAATAAGATATAATTGTAAAAGCACAGACATGTGCTTGCCAGGTTAATTGATCTTTTTCCTAAGCTGCATACCTGGCATTTAAGTGTCCCAGAGCAATATTTTTGTTTGATTTGCCCTGGAAAGGAAACAGAAGATTGGTCTTCTTGCTGGTTTGTAGGGACAAATTGCACACAAAGGCACGCTGAGAGAACACTAGAACTTCTAGAACATAATAGCATTAAAATTGCTTGTGGAACTTTGACTTGCCTGCTTTGAGTGTTGCACAGTGACCCTGCAGAACAGATCCTAGCTTCATTTATTGAGGAAATTTGAAGGAGTGTTGTGGATAAGGCAGTGTGTTTTCACTGAAAATTGAAAAAGATTCTGACCAATCCATTTCAATCTTGACAAAACTTAGTCATCTGTCTCTTTCTTGGAAAACGGTTAATCAGATTCACCAACTTTTTTCCCAAGAAAAAAAAAAAATTAAATGTAATGTGATACCCTTCACAAAACCCCTCATTTCAAAAAATTAGGATTTAACAAGATTACAGGTAACTCCTTTGTGAACTGTCATTAATCATTGGTTGGTTCTTCTATCTCTGCTTAGTGGTATCAGTGAAGTGTTGGCTATTAAACATGATTTTGTTTTTGTCTAGTGCCCAAGCTGTTAGGAGCACTGAACATGTTCTCAGAATGTAACATTTCTTTTCTAAACTGCTCTCCAGCTGGCTTTCTTCTGCTGCTCTTTGTTTCATTCATGATATGCACTTTGAAAAGCATGTGGGTTTCTCTCACTGATAGAAATGTAGGATGAGTTGTCCAAAGAGTGTGGGTTTTAGAAAAAGGTCACTGTGCTAGTGAATCTGCTGGCTTTTCTTGCTTTCATGTACAGCTGCAGTATTTGATACAAGTACATTCTGTCAGCAAACATTGGTGAAACTTGCAGCCAAGAATGTTTACCCCATTAAGGATGAAGAAGTGATGTGGAGACATAACGATGTATTACTTCTGTCTGGCCTTTCCTTGGCAGAGAGTTTAAAATTGTCCATGAACTGTATGGTGTCATAATGATGTCACATGATGGATTTCTTGGGCTTTGCTTTTTACCACTCACTGCTATTAAAAAAAAAAAAAGGCAAAAAAAAAAGCAAAAAAAGGCAAGAAAAGCCAGCTCTTAGGACAACAGACACTAACTTTCACCAGAAAGCTATTCCTTTTTACACCACAAGTCCCCAAACCAGTTGTAAGAAAAAAAAAGTTTCATATATGAGCTGGGCTGCCTCTATTTCCTGATGAAAATTTTGACTGTTGCTACTTTGCTGGTGCTTTGTTTCTAATGCCAAAATGAGCTAGTATCCCACTGTATTAATGATGGTGTAGCTGAGTATTAGAATAAAGCCTCAGACTGAGAGTGATTCAATGATCTTAGCTTTAGAGCTTCTCTCCCCATAAGGTCTGCAGGCTGCATACCCCATTCTTATGTTCTGTGTAACCACCCAGAAGCAGCTTGTGATCTTAAATGCTTTAAAGAGAATGTTTGCATCATGACATTGCTGTGTACATGGCTAACATGCAGCATAATGGAACAGGGATTTTAATATTTACAGCATGTTACGTAAATGTTGTCCTTCTGAGTATTTTCTAAATCCTCTTAGATCTTAAGTGACAGCTTTGATTTTTTTTTTTTTAAATAAAACCAGTCTTTTCATTTACCCAGCTAAGTTTGGTAAACAAAAGATGTTTAATACTTCCTTTCATATAGACAGATTCTTGTATTTAAGAGTTTATCTTTGTGCACTTTAGCCTATTAGATTCCTGGGTAACTATTTAAAAAATGCTGACTTTGCAAGAGCAGTACATGGTGCAGAGGTGGGCTTTGGAATTTTCTGTGCTTTGCCAGTGTGTTCTGTGAATAGATAATCTCCAAGGGATTGCAGTAAGCAGAGCAGCATGGGTTATGGTATGCAAATGTCACATGGATCATGAATTGTATTTTGATCTACTAATAGTCAGTAGTGAAGATTTTGGGTTGGGCTTTATGTGTGAATATATTTATATATATACCCCTTTTAGAAATTGAGTAAAATGAGAAATTCTGCTGTGGCAAATTAAAAAGAAGGAAAATTACAACAAAATTCTGGACATGTATGGGAATTTTCTCTTTAAAGCTTCACAACCATGACTTTGTACTGTGCTTTGATTTTGCTCTGACATTTACTTTTAATTAAGTGGTAGATGCAGGCATTCGCAACATCTGAAAATGCTTCTAAGGGACAACAGAAGTGTGATGCAAAGGAGGTGACACGGGCAGAAAGGTGGTGGGGAGATCTTCTAGCATGATTTGGTCCTTTGATTTTCACTATGTGCGAGATCTGGGGTGACAGTTTGAGGGAGCATGTTTTTTCCTGGGGTTGCAAGACAGGTAAGAAATGGGTTCAAAATGCTTGCGAGGCAAATTTAACAGTGAAGACTCAGTGTTTTTGTGGCAGTGTTATGGATGGAGAGCTTTGCCAGATATACAGTCAAAGTGGATATTTTGTGTGGGCAGTATGTTTGTATTTCCGTTACATTTGCTTACAGGTGACTGTGGAGGAAGTGATGACTACTACTGCATACCTAGATCTCTTCTTGCGTAGTGTTTCGGAACCAGCCCTCCTCAAGATTTTCCTCCGCTTTATTTTGCTGCACCGACACGAGAATGTGCATATCCTGGATACGCTTACCAGCAGGATCAACACACCATTCCGGGTAAGACAAGCAGAAAGGAAGTTCAGGTACTCAGCATGGATGTAGGCTCAATATTTAAATGGGAGGTTTCACATATTACGGTTGGATACTTGTTTAACTAGGAATTTTCTCCCCTCCACCCAATGGTGTGATTTCTCCACCCTCACAATTTTTTGTGTGTGTGTGTTATGACATTTAGCAACCACTGTACAAAGCTGATAAACTTGTGAGGTGGTTTCACACATGTAAGAAATGGGATAGAGGTAATGACAGCTTCTGTAAATCTGAATCCTGTTAGAAGGTAACAGATAAATTTGGAAGCACTTTTAATCTGAACAGTGTTGGATTAGTGCTATCATAGATAACTCTCCCTGGGACTTACAAATATGCTTGTGGTGAGGAGCACTTTTGATCTTTAGATTTTTGCCAAGCAACAAACATTTTCAAGTAGTCCATCTGGGGAAACAATGGGAGCCCTCTAACGACGTCTCCAAATGGATCCCAGTTGTTAATTGTGATCTCTCTGTAGTCTGTATTACTGTAGCATGCTTGCTTAACTATGATGTTGCCTGCTTTATTTGATTAAAAGAACACACTTTCTTGCTCAAATGATGAGGCTGCTGCTTCCTTCTCTTTACCTTACCTTGTGCAGTAGGGTTTATCTCAGATTTGTGCTGAGCCCCTTCTCAGCCTAGGCACTGTGCACCACAGTGGCTGGAGAGCTGCCTGCCAGACAGGGTAGTTACCTTTGTAAACAGTTGGATCTTCTGGATGAGAAAATGACTACTTGTTGCACTGGACTACCCTTCTGAGCCTTGCTTCACTGGCAGCCTTGGCTGACTCTTGGGTGATGCACAGCTTCATGGATGGAATTAAGAATACTGTTTTAGTGCAAGTGAATGCTTAGAATGTGCAGTAATGTTTTAGAGAAGTCAGAACACCAGCATGTGCATTAAATTTGTGTATTAAGGATAGTAGCTTCATCTGAAAATTGTTTTGAAATGTAAGTGCATGCAAATATTGATATATGCTGCTGTTAGTGCATCTCTGAGATGGATTAACTCTGAAAACTGAAACAGTTCTGTCAACAAAAATGCAAATGCTGTTGTCTCTGCTAATTATTAATTACTGTTCCATAGGCAAATGAAATGGGAATTGTAAAGAATTCTGCTGCCCTGAGCAACTCAGGATCTCAGCCAAAATGGTTCTGTGATGCTAAAGGTTTACTGATTTCTGCAGTATAGCTCAGCCAAGTGCAAACATAGCACAAAAGCTGTGTACATTATTATTGATGAAAATACTGATTAATAATTCACAGAGTTAAACTTATTTACAGACAAGTGCACAAAAGGACTTGTAGAAATACTATCCTCTTTGTTTCTTTCTTGAGCATATTTCAAATCTTTTTTTTTTTTTTCACAATACAAAAATAAACTTAGATTTATTTGTTCAGAAGATTCCAGATTTGCAAATGGTTGCAAAGACTAATGATTACTGTTTTCGTGTAAACTGAAATTTCTCTAATACAGGATAATTTGAGGTAGCAGCAGGTGGTTTTGAAATTGCATGGCATGAAGAAAAGTTATACTTGACTCCCTGTAAATTTCACAGAGGAAAGGAGATTTTCTGTTTTTCTCCTATGTCCGTCCCCCAGTTGAAACACACCTTTCTTGCAAGAATCCGACTTCTTCCAAAGGCTTGTTGTGAAGCTCTTCAACAATTCAGCTTCCTAAAGTGCAAAACACTAATCATTCCTTATCCCTAAAGCAACAGAAACCTGAGGTGATTTATAACTTTTCTTTCAGAAAAGACCTTTAGTTGGCTCGAATTCTGTGTCAGAGGTAAAAACTAAAACACTGTTGGAAGTCAAAAGGTTCAGTTCATGCTAAGTCAACTTAAATTATTAAATTTGAATAATATTTAAGAGTGCTTTTAAAAAATAGTTTATTTGAAGGAAATTTCTGGATTGTATTTTATAATGTTGAAATATAACATCTTACATGTATAGTTCTAGATAACTTGAAAAAAAGATCTCATGGGGTGCTGACAAAATGAAATATCATTTTAAGAGTGTCTTACAATGTTCTGGCAGAGCCATTTTGTAATGTAGTATTCAGGGAAGATTGGAAAGATAAAATTTCCAGATCAAAAGCTGACAGTGTTTATCATTTTCCAGCTCTGTGTGGTGTCCTTGGCATTGTTCAGAACGCTCATTGGCTTGCATTGTGAAGATGTGATGTTACAGCTAGTTTTAAGGTAAAGCCCAAACTCCTTTTCCCATTCTTCATCCTAACTCTGGGACGTATGGTCCCTGCAGAGCTGAGTGGAAGTTCTCCAAGAGAGCAGAAATCCAAGTAACTACAGAGATAAGAATATTTATGGTCCTGATGAAAGTCTACCAGACCTGACAAAGTTTGATTTACATCCTGAGATCTCCAGAGCAGGAGATTTTTCTTGTGATTTATTTCTATAAAAGTGAGAGAAGCTAAGAATATGTTTATCACCTCCAAACTCCTTATTCCCTGCTTCTAAATGCATAATTCTTCTCTCCTGCATGTTTTCTCTAGTGTATTATGCACTGTGATACAGACCTATATACTGTTTCCAGCTTCCACCCTTGTTGATTTCCACCTCTTTGATTCCTCTCAATGAGAATACTTCAGGTTTCTGAACTGTTGGGGGTAGATTGTTAAGTGATGCACTAAATTGAGTGATTATTTTTGGTTTTAACTTGTGATTCTATACATTGCTTAAAAAAACTTATAATTTGGGTGTGTTTATTTGATGAGAACTGTTTATTTATATGGAAATATTTGTGTAACTGACTTGGGCATTTAGCATTGAAGATCACATGAATGTTTGAGGTACTGTCTGTCCCTCCACACACAGGCATAAAGGTGAAATTCCCTGTAGATCTGGCAGTTGTGCCTGGAAATACTGCTAGGACCTCTGTGAACACAATTACATCACCACTCTAGCATTAGAGAGCTGTGGATGATCTTTTTATTTATTTAGGGAATCCTTTAGAATTTATTTGCCTTTTAAATGGTAAATCATTGGTCTGGTTAACACTGAGGTTCTTACAAAAGTGCTTTTTAAAAGTAAAACAAAAGTGCTCTAAAGAAGTTCAACACGAGACTGTGCTTTCTCTGTTCCTTAGCTTCCTCTAGCTTCTTCCCTCCTCTGCCTAAGAGCTCAGTCTTGATCTACTGCAGTAAAACACTCGGATGACCCTTCCCTCCTTTTTTTTCTGGGTGCTTGCCTGCCAAACTGCCTCTCTCTGGATTTCCCAGGAAAACAAATACATTGAGGATTCTGAGACAGAATGCATTCATAGTCGGTCCAAACCGTTCTTCTGGCCTTTGACATCTGCCCATCCCACACTCCCTCCATACTTCCTTACAACAGGTCTGCTCTGACCTGCAAAGGATTCCCTATTCTGATGCAACTGGTCTATTTCCAGTCGTCGTGAAAGCTCCTCATCAAACTAAGTATCACAATTTAAAGAGTCGTGCTTTCATGCTCTTGAGAGGTTTAGAAAATGGATCACTGTAAATATTATTATTGCTGTTTCTTTTCATTTGAGAAGGCAGGAAGGTGGAAAGGGAATTTTGTATGTTGTTGCTTTCTCTAACATGAAAAGACGGACGGTCATTAATGCTAGGCACTGCTGTTTCAGGTATCTGATCCCGTGCAACCACATGATGCTGAGCCAGCGAGGCGCTGTGAAAGAGAGAGACTGTTACTCTGTATCTGCTGCAAAACTGCTGGCCCTGACCCCGCTCTGCTGCTCCACTGGAATCACTTTGACACTTGAAAGCCAAGGAAAAGATTATATTCTCTGGACAAAAACAGCACAAACTAAAGGTAATTGGTGCTCAGGGGAAGACCGAATCATTAACTGAGTTTCATCTGGTAGCACCCTGTGGGAGGAACTGGGAAAGAATAGGAGGGGAAGGAAATGTGATGGGCAACAATAAACTGGGCAAACCTGGACTAGAAAGTTTGTTTAATTCCTTCCATATGTCCAGGTCTATTGAAACCTTATTTTACCAGCTATCCAGCTTGAATATGCATTCATGAAAATAGTGTACAGATACATGGCAGCAGCTCTGGCTGCTTCAGAGTGGTTGCTGCATTGAGGTTTGAATGCAGGCTGCTCTCTTAGTAATCTTGAGTTACAGCTCTGTCTTTGCAGTAGGAAGAAATTGTGTGTTTATGAGCAAATCTCAACCATTATGCTTTGGTCTTCCTGCCTTATTGGATGGTTAGGGTTAAAGACTCTACCTGCACTGTCTTAGTGGATACCTCGCTGGAGAAAATTTGATACACTGCTGATGATACGAGTCATCTTCTTTACTTCCAGATCCTGGTAGGCACTCTTCTGAATCTGCTTGCATTGTGGAATATGGAAGGGCTGTGGACATCAGCTACTTGCAGTACCTGGGAGAAGCTCAAGAAGCCATTGTCCAGTGCTTGAAAGATTGTAAGGTTTGGTCTGCCTTGTATGATGGAGTAAATCCTGATCCAGACACGTTCATCCAGACACTTGCAGAGGAGAACAGTACAGATGTGCAACACCCCATGTTTCGGCTCCAGCAAAGGACACCTAGCACATGTAGCTCTTCTCAAGCAACTCCATTCAGTGAGAAGATGCAGCTGGAGCTAGAATGGGATGATAGCTATGACACAGGGATTTCTCCTAGTTCTAATGTGAGTTCACCACAACCGTACGATGATGTGGGAAGCATGGAAATGCAGCCACCTGCAGAGCCACCAAAACACATTCAAGAAATGAAAAAAAATGCCATTATGCTCATCAAAGGCTCTTATATAGAGGAGTCAGATTTTCAGGATGACGTTATGGTTTACAGGTTATGTGCCCAGAAGGATACTCAAGATGATGACAGCTCCAAGGAGAAAGCTTTAAATGTAGCCAGAGAACACAAGGTCCAGAGCCAGACAGTAGTCAATGGGTCTCTTGCAAAGACCCAGCTGGAAATGGACTTGGATGAGCACAGAAAGAGAAGTTCAAGCTCAACTAAAGATGTAATGAGAGAACAAATAAACCAGAAAATGACTGAGATTGATCCGCAGCCAGACTTAGAGTTGAAGATTTCTTCTCAGGAGGCAGATTGTAACTTAAGTGTAAAACTGCTGAGTACAGATGGTGAGGATTTCATTGCACAGTATGACAGAATTATTAAGGAACTGGATCCAAACAGTGCAAGCTTGGGGGAGCAGAAGTTGGATACTCCTGAGCCTGTCTCTCCAGCAGAAGAGGAGGAGGACTTTGAGAATTTCTCAGCAGATACCCGTTCTGCAGAGAGCATAGCATCTCCCTTTGGACCAAAGGAGGATCTCTCTCCCAAGCACTCTCCAAGGAGCCAGAGTGCTCCGTTTACAGGTGAAATGTCCTGTTAATTGCATACATAAGAAATATAAGAAGGCATGGGGATGGATTAAAGGTGGCCAAATGATATCACACTGTATGGCACACAACACAGGCATAGAGCAAGGAAAAGAGTACTGGCACTAAACAAGGTGTAGCCCAAATAGCTGAAACCTCTCCAGAGTGAGAGATCCAATGTGAAAATACAGCAGAGTCATCAGTGGGGTGAAAACAAATGGTAGTGTTTCAGGGGTTTATTTCTGGCTGCTTTTTCTTGGTAATTGTTTAAAACATTCAGCAGGGGTTATGTTGTTTGTATGTGAGAGCTCTGTCACTCCAGAGGATGCTTTTTTCAGTTGAAAGGTATTCACAGTAGCTGTTTTAATATACAGAGCCCAGGTAAATAATTTGTTTTTCTGGCGACTTTCATCTCTGATGGGATGGATGCAACATCACAGTGCCATTTTTCCTCTCTCTGCTATTCCACATTGTAGCACGAGGTGTCAGCACTGGTGCCATATCTGTACGTGCCTGTCTCCATGCTCTGCCCTGGCATCCTGTTCTCCAGTGTCTGGTCTGCCCTCGCTGTTGGCATACTTTTCTGTCTAGTGCCAGGCAGCAATTTAAGATTGCTCTCTTCTGACTGTCCAAGCTATTCAGGAATGACATTACTACTGGAGGTCAGAGTGGGCTTTTGATCTGTATTTGTACAGCTTCTTGTACTGCAGGCTCGTGGTCTTTAATTAGGTCTCCTAGATACCGGAGTAATGCAAATAATAAAAAATAGTCATGTACTAGGTTTTCTCACCCAACACAAAACCTCTATAAGATGGCTTCTTGTTCATTTGGAGGGGGAAAACATGTGTGTTCACTGAAAAGCAGCCCTTTCTGGTCAGCTGTGGCCAGAATGCTTGGCACTGTTCCTTAATTGAAAAATCCAGTCTGTTTTTCAATTAATTTGCTATTTTTGCTGTGGTGGCAATTTCCTTGTACCAGAAACTAATTGCATCCAAATCTCTGTTTCCCATTATTTGCTGTCAAATGTAGCTCAAAAATGTTCTCCCTGTCTCTCATTCTTCATCTGGTCCCTCTCTCCATTTGCTCCTTTTCAAAAACCCACTCCTCCCCCAAACCCACAAAAACCCCAAAACTGAGGAAAATGAAGACAAAAAGCTAAACACAATAAGCCTGGATGTTTGATACCCATCTACAGTGTGTTTTACTCTTAGACTCCTTACCTTGCTTTAATGGAGATCTCAGTGATTGCTTGTAAGGAGGTACTCGTAACAACACCTTGGAAATGTTGAAATTGCAGGGCCTGTCAAAGATAGCAACCTGGTCTAGTGGAAGGTATTCCTGCCCAGGGCAGGGAGCTTGGAACTAGATGGTCTTTGAGGTCCCTTCCAACCCATTCTATGATTCTTTATCTAATTTGGGATGCTGTATTTTGTTTGTAGATGTGTTTGATAAAGTTTTTAGGTTGCTTTTACTGTTTAGGAATGGGGTCTCTCTCTGCAGAATCAAATAACCTGACAGAAGTTTCCTACAGCCAGTAAGTGTCAGCAATGCAAAGATGCTCTCTTCAGGCCTATGGTTCTGTGAAGAAAATGTCCTCTCATTGTCTTACATCCACTGTAAAGGCATGAAACGCTCTCCTCCCTATTTTCACCTGTGATGTTCAGGAACAGGAATTTATATTTTAATCCCTCCCTCTCAATGTATCAGTGCTTGACTTCATGGCCACGAAAGGAGTAATTTTTTGACTTCTCATCCAGTTACCCTGTTTCTTACGAGGCTTCTAAACTCTGCTTACATCCTCTGATTCTCATTTCAATAAATTCTTGGGGGTAAAAGTCATGCTATCACTGAGAATTTTTTTAATATATTTGGTAACCTCTCTTGCAGTGGCAAGCAGCAGTTGTTACAAGTACCTAGCTTCAGCTTTACCTGCTCAGCTTTGAAGTGTTACCTAGAGAAGAGAAACAGTGACACATCTCAGCTCCTTCTGCCATCCCTTTTGATATGGTAGGGCTCCCCTCAGGAGCTCTGTGAAAATGTCACCATGAACAGGATAGGTTATGCTGGGACAGAAGAAACTGTCTCAACAAAAGGGTTTGGGGCTGCTCCACTGGCTACCTGGGCTCTGATGGCTGTCATGGTGGTTGAAAGGCAGCAGCCACATAAAGCCTTGTCAACACTGGCCCTCCCACCTTTCATCTTGCAAGTGGAGCTGTGTCAGCATTAGCCCTGAGAGATAAGCCTGGAAGGAGTGCTTGCTTTGTACTCACAGTTGCTTGTAAAGCATGACAGATTCCAACCTATAGTGGAGCTCTGTTAAGTGGAATGGCAACAGGGGCACTCCTCATTTGATTCTTCATGTTGCACTGGCCCAGAAGTGCCTTAGCCTCTGCTGCAGTTTCCAGCAGGCACTGGGCTTCACGGTGCCCAGCCAGCTCGGATGGTAGCCATGTGCAAGCTGAGGGGAGCTGGAATGGTGTTGGATTATGGCCACCTACTTGACCCTAGAAATGCCTATGGTATGCACCTTTTGCCAGGTTCCAGGGTGGGATATTCAAAGTTAGCAGCGCTAACCATCCAGGGATTCTTCTGCATGGTTTTCCTAGCTCTTCTAGAAGTGGAATAGTGTGGTGGGACTGTGGGTGGGACAAGGGACATTTCTAAGACTTTACTTGTGATACGTCACTCATACTGGCTGCCTCAAGCATTTCCCCATCTGTGTGGTCTAATAGCCTAGTATTTGGGTGAAGCTGTTCTCAGCCTTGCAAAGATTTCTTAAACTGGAGCGCTAAGGCTTTATGTACTTCATGGTAAATGCTTGTGTATTTCAGTGACTGTTCTTCAGCATGAATACACAAACTAAAGCTATTATCTATTGGTGACATTTATATGATAACGCCTATGTCTACCAGTGATTATGCTTATAAATCTATTTTAATGTCTTCCATGCTTTGTGTGACTGTTGCTGTACTGACACCGCCTTTTCTTGTGATGGGAGCTATCACAGCTTGGTTTTTTATGTTTAGAATATAATTTTCCTATTTTCTTTATACCACCAGTTTTTTGATAAGTCAAGAAAGCTAGTGATAATTTACTTTCCCCAGTCCTTACATAGAAATAAGGCACAGGAAGACTAAAAAGAGCAGATTCTATTTGCATTAGAACTAGTAGTACCACTCCAATTTAGTCAAGGGGAATAGAGTGGTAGACTGTAATGTACTAGGCTAAATCCTTATTGGCACATGCAAAGTGGAATACTCACACATGTTAAATATACTGTTAATGTAAACTGATTGGCTAGGTAGCAAATGTGCTGCTAACCACAAAAGCTGTTAACACCCCTGTTAAGTCTGTTTTTCTGTTCAGCTACAGTTTGAATTTTCTCCCTATTGTCTTTAATTAGTGTGTGGGAGGGATAATTTGGTTTGTTGTGATGGTCAGAATTCCCTTTAAATGCCTTTTTCCTGGATCTTAGGGTTTTTCTTCTGTGAAAACAAAAGCATCGGCTCCTTCTTATTTTCTTGCAGGACCATTCATCAGCGTAGTGTTTTCGAAGCTGGAGAACATGCTGGAGAATTCCTTGCATGTAAATTTGCTGCTTATTGGGATTATTACTCAGCTGGCAAGTTATCCACAGCCACTTCTTCGCTCCTTTCTGCTCAACACCAACATGGTGTTTCAGCCTAGTGTGCGCTCACTCTATCAGGTATTTACCACAGGTGTCAGACATGCCTACTGGAGCAGTGTCTTTAGTGTCTCCTTAAACCTTACATTAGCTCCTTTCAGTTTCTCATGCAGCTGTCCTACCTGTCTAAGAGCTTCTTATTTCATTTCCATGTTTTTATTACATTTGTGCAAAGAACTGGAAACTCTCTATGGCCATAGCTTTTGTCAGAACTATTTAATGCAGGTAGAGAAAACCTGAATATTCAGTCTGTGGCTGCACTGGGAGCAAAGGAGGAAGATGTAATTGTTACTGTTGTTTTGGCAGGTGCTGGCATCTGTGAAAAATAAGATTGAACATTTTGCTTCTGTTGAAAAAGACTTTCCAGGTCTTCTCCTCGAGGCCCAACAGTACCTGCTTTTTCGTGTGGACATGTCAGAAGAATTGCTCACCAAAGGTAAATGTTAACCACACTCAGAGGAGGGCTGGATGGAATGACCAGCTACCCCTCTCCTTTCCTCCGGATGATTAAAGGAAGGTGTGGTGTGTTGTGAATATTATCAGCCAGATGTATCCTTCTGACTTTAAACTGATGATGCCCAGTAGACCAAAGTGTATGGGTCTATCTGGATATTCTTTGCTTTTTATAAGCTTTTACTTGTTATATAAAATGTCTGTTTAAAGAAGTAACAACATCAGTTCTTGGCTTGCTATCAGTAAACAAACTCACTTTCAAAGCATGAGGTGAGGTGGCATATGTGCATGATTTCATTTTATTTTTAGCCTGACCTTCAGCTAGTCATTGGTTCTTTTTTGATAAATGTTAGAGAGGACAGAAGTCCAGGATGAATTGGTTTCTGTAACAATTGAATAAGGCTTGGTATCATGGTTTGGGCTACCACTGAAGGAGATAAGACACGGGAAGTTTTCTGTCTAGTATCTTTCTTGTATGACAAACAAAGCAAAGCAAACAGAAGAAACCAGAAGTGTGTCTAAGAGCAGTGGGGAATTAGACAGGTATCATCCCACCAAGCCAGCTTTGCAGGGGACTCTAACATCTGCTGCTTCTTAAGCACAGTGCACACTGCACCTGTCTTTACAGTTACCTGTATTTATTTATACCACTGTGGGGCAAGCTAGTAAAAATAAACAAAATGAAGTCTTAGCTGCTGAGAACCTTTCAGACACAGCCAGGCAATGGGTAGAGTTGAAGCCCTGCTGTGAGGACGTCCTTGCTCTCAGCTTGCTGCTGAGTGGGCAGTGTTGGATGCAGGCTTCCCTTAAAAGCCAACTTCCCACATGATGGGAATGTATCAAATTTGGTGAGTCATTAAGAGCTGACTTTGCAAAAGGGTTCAAGTGAGGCTGCATTTACAGCTGTGTGCTTACTCATCACTGGGAGTCATTAATAATCACCCACTCTGCCTACTCTTCTGTGAAGATGTTGATCCTTTTCTTAAATTTCCAGAGGTGCAGAAATCAGGATTCTTTATGTGTCCTTTTAATTGTGTTTTCATTTTTCAAGGCTCTGAAGAATAATCCACTTAGTTTCTAATCAGCACAGTATGTATTTCTAAGGTTTGCAGTACATCTGGTCTGTAAAATTATGATCTTGCTAAGGCTGCTTCTCGAAGAATGAGTCTGTGGAAGGCGCCTGCTGTAAAAAAGCTGTGTACTGCAAGTGTCAGTAGTGTTTTAGGCTCTGCATTCTGGTGCCATAGATTAGAAAGCCTTACAATTAGATGGTATTGTAGCTAGCATGTGGGAGATGAGATTAGGAGGCAACATTCTGAATCCTTTTTTTTCTCAGGTGCTGGCAATAAGAACTTTTACATAATGCATTCCTGATGACATTTATTTATACTTCCTGTTTTACGTCAGTTTTCTTCTGTGGGCTTCAGAATTTGCCAGGTTGACTCATGCTGGTCATTATTTGGGAATTTGGAACAAGGCTGCTTAGTCACCCCGTTAGTACACTTCCTTCTGTGTAGCGGCAACTCCTGCAAAGAAGGCTTCTCTTGACAAATAAGTGGAGGGTAAATTAATGTCTGGATAACTGCAGACTTGGTTCCCTACAGGACTGGTGATGGAAGTCGTCAAACTGTAATCCTGGGGGAGAGTTGGCTCAGTAGCCCATCAACCACTAGTTCATTATATTGATTAAGAAGTGCAAGGTAGGAACTGCTGCAATAACAGTAAATGAAAAAAAAAAACCTCCAAAACCAAACAACAAATTAGGAACTCCCCATGGATGTCTTTGCATTAGCTTGAACACCACCTCTGACTGTCACACAAACTGGTTGCTCTCTGAGTGATTTTTCCCCTGAACAGAAGTGGTGAATAACCCCAGTGTTCTCTGCAGGTCTGAGCATAGCTAGTCTCCCACAGAATTCACATGTGAAAACCTGAAGCCAGAGATAGTGGCTTCAAAAGTAAAACCAAAACATTCTAGAGCATTTTCTTTCTCATTATAGGGATGGTTTCTGAAGGTGTTTGAGCAGAAATGGTACAATTTGTTCTTTTTTTGTTTGCAGTAGCCTGTGGTTTCCTTCCACAGCAGCATGGGTTCTGGTTACACATGTAGATGTAGATCCCATGTACAAGCTGCCCCTCGTTCAGCATGTACAAGCTGCCCCTCTTTCAGTGTGTTGGTAACAATCTTCAGAGTACTCATTTGCTCAGTTTTCAATTGTATGATTCAGATTGCATCCTGACCCTAGAAAGAAGTGAAGAATCCTGATCAAAGAAAAAAACCCCAAATCTCTAGTTCCTATAGCAGCTTTCTGTGCTTTTCTGGTGTTTTGGGTTTTTTTCTAAACAAGCAGTTAAATCTAAACCAAAATTATTTTTAGAAATGTATTAATTTTGAGGCTTTTTAAAAGGAAGAGTAAAAACAAAAGCAAAACTTTGACAGTAGACTAGCATTCTGGTTATATTACCTAAACTATTAAAAAAACTTAAAATTTTAATTATGGAATGTTTTGACATTAGAAAATCTGAAAAAAAATCTTCAGGGGAAGCTTAAAACTATGTTTTCATTATAATCTATAATTTAAGTTGTTTTTCCTCCTACAGTCAGATTTTCCCACAGAATTGAAATTCCTGTACTCTGTCTCTAATAGATAGAAATTTGTAGAATAACAACATGAATGATTGATAAGTCTGGAGTTGGAAAGGTGTTTTAAGCTCAAGAAAAGTATGAGTCTGTTAAATGACTAAGATGAAATTTTTTTTTCAAGTGTTTGGAAGAGTACAGTAATTCTGCAGTGCCTTGGGTGAAGTACAGGCAAGGAACAAAAGTGCAGAGCTGTTGAACAGAGGTATTGCTGTGCAGCATCGAGTGAGGCCTTCATCTACGGCTCCCCCCTGTTTGCTGCTTGGAGAGGTTTCAGAGCGAGGCTGGCGTCACTTGAGACTTACTTTAACATAAACTGTGTGCACTTTAAGGGAAACCCCTTCTGAAGGCAGCAGTGCAGTGGTGGGCTTGTCTGCAGTATGTGAGTTAACCTAACAGTCCTTTTATTTCTTTTTAATGATTTACTCCTACATCTCAGGAGAACATCCACTTGTAAGTTAGACAGGATGTTATCTGTCTCCGCTGTTGGCCTCAATGATACCTTGTAGCAGTGAGTTCTACAGGTTAATTATTCTGTGTAGAGTATTTATTTCCCTCAGTGATAAATTTTGTCACCTTTTTAGTTTCACTAAATTAATTATCGTATAATTAAAGGGCAGTTCTACTTCAGGTTGAAACAAGGAGCAATTGATTGAAACTTAAGTGGTGCTGTCACTGTAATTCCATGCATTCTGATACTTGAGCTCTGATCCTTTGAACTCTGGCAGCAGAGATCATATAGCAGTGGCTTTCACTTGCTCTCTTTTTAATGTTTAGTTGCTTTACAGCGAAGTAAGTGTAGTTAGTGAGGCCTATAGCTGCAGAAAAATCCGATTTTTAAATGTCTTTTTTCCCCTTAGTTTCTAGCTTGCTTCAAACTCATGTGGTGATGTGACAGCTCAGCCTCAAACCCATTGACATGGTGATTCACAGGGAGAGGATAGAGAAAGAGAAATAAAATCAAAACAACAGTTTGATCTGGGGTAGGGATAGAGCACAGTATTGTTGACATGGAGACAGCCATGCTGGCTCTAGATGGGTAGATATTATCTGCTGTTTCAGAAGGTAAATCCATATTACTCTTTCCCTTGACTCCTCTTCTGCCCACATATTTCTCTCATCAGAGCTGGAACTGAATAATATATAACCTGGGGAAAGATAGGTAATAAAAAATGCAATAGAGCCAGGGCATGTGGAACTTTAAAATGCTGGATTAGTGAAATAGCTCTCTGCACAGTCTGGGTACTGTGAATTACAGCTCTGAACACAATCCTTGTAAACTGGGTTTGGACACTATACAGATACTCTGTGTGCTTAATGTGCAGAGTCTTTTTTCTTTCCTCTCCCTCTTCTTCTGTCTTTAGGTAATGTCCAGCACATCAGCAACGCAGGGAAAGGAAGGAATCTTTCCGAAGCTTACCCGGATATACTGCAGCCTTTCCTGGGCCAGAAAGGAAAGAAAAGCCTGGCTCATCCCAGCCTTCCTGCGCATGTGAGGAACGCCGTACTTGCAGCTGCCCTTTTCCCAGAGTTCCTGAAGGAGCTGGCAGCTCTAGCCCAGGAACATTCCATTTTGTGTTACAAAATTCCGGGGGATTTTGAAGATTATTATTAGTGGGTTTTTTAAGTGTGTTTTAAAAAAGCTTTTGGAGTTTAAACAGATTTTTAATGCGAAATTGCTTTTAAAAGAAGGTTGTACTTCAATATTTCCTGAAAATACTTGAGTTGGAGGATGAAGAAGGCGGCAAAATATTACTCCATTTAGGCCTTATAATTTCCCTTTGTGCTAGATAACTTACTTGAGATTTCTGATACTGCTCGTACTGCAGCTTCCTTCTTCATCCCTTCCTCTTTACAGAGCCACCCTTCTTTAGTGTCAGTAATTCCTGTTGAATTTCTGCAATGGACACTTGTAGGCTGGCTAAGAGACGCAAACACGTTAGCTTTTTCTGCTCCGGAAATACTCTTCTGGATAACTTGTTAGGAGACAAGTTTGCTTGAAAAAACATTGCCCCATGGGGAAAGTTCACAGTATAAAAAGACATGCAAAATCTGCACAAAACCCCTGTATGTGAAGGGCTGTGCATCTTGGTGTCTTTGTTTTCTTTGCCTCTTCCCTTGCTTCACCCTGAAGCCAGGTTCTTACCAATCCACATCCGAAACCCCCTTTTAAACTAGTGGCTCCGACTTTCTGAATTCAAGTGATGTTATGTGTAGTAAACCCATGAGTAGCTGAAAGCAGGTGCTGGGCCCTACACATACCATATTGCCTTATGTTGCAGACAGATCTGCTGCTATCAGCTGTTGGGCTTTGAAGTCCAGTGAACTGTGGTAGTGGATGTGGATTGCAGACTGCCTGGAATTTTCCTTGCGGTTTCTCAGCATTCCTTGGTAACTCCTGCATTGCTACCTAAGCCCATGAGCATGCCTTATTTAGTAAGATTTGCACAAAGTACAAAACAAAATGTTTCTATGCAAGCTGTTATTAGTGTCTAGTTTATTTGTATGCTTGATTTAATAAGCTAAAGAAAGATACTCAGTATCTTTCTGTAATGTTAAATGGACAGCAGGCTGTTTTTTGCCTTTTTTGGATCTCTTTTTATTAAATGAAAAAGGTTTGCTTGCTCATGAAAGGTGTACTGTTTTATTGTTAATTTCTTCTGGTTAAGGGAAAGTTAAGTACTGTTTGTTTACTTTTAAGTGTTGACTTTTCCTAATATTGCACTTTTGGGATGGTGAGGGGAGGACCAGGCTATTTGCCAGCTGCCGAAAAGGAAGGGAGTAATGGGGAAAGCTGTCTGCTGGTGACTAACTGCTTGAGAAAATTCTCTTCTGTGAGTAATGGGCTTCATTAGGAGAACCCAAACATGATGAATTGGTGCATCACCACTGCATTTTGTCTTATCTTAGCCGCATAATTGTGCCTCCAGCATGTAGTTGGCTATATAAAGAGGGGCTTAGTTCAAGAAAGCCATAAACCCTTTTGTCCAGGATACAAATTAACGGTAACTCTAGAAAATGTGAAGAAAGAGAAATCAGAAATCAGAAATAAGACTTGCATACGTTAGTTCTCCTCCTCATTGTAATTCCGTAATGTGGAATTCCTGTTAATCGCATACTGGTTTTGAAACACACTTTCTCAGAGATTTCAAGGAAAAAAACAGTTTCTTAACAAAGACATTCCAGAAGAGTCTAATTAATTGCAGGTCAAATTCCTCTGGAATGTGCAGTGCAGTTTAAGTTCCTAAATCCTTTAGATAGTTCTGAAAAGTCCTGCCTTTAATCTAAAAGGTGTAGAAGTAAGGGTCTGCATTCATTGTGTCAGCCTGCTGCAGGCTGTTCCAAGGAAAAAAAAAATCTCAAAGTCTACCTCTAACAAAATCACTTCCAGAACTTCTCTGGGTCCATCTTTACTTGTTTGCTGTGCATTCTTCACTTCCATGATGGCTGGGGGTCATGTTGCTTCCTAGCTGACTCTCTGGTTTGCTTTCACTTATAACTTGTTTAGTTTTTTAGGTGCTGCTGCACCACCATTCTGTAAATCACCTACTGATCTCCAGCCCTCTTTCACCTCAAGCTTTCTTGGAAGCTGAAGCCAAAGCTGTGGGTTTTTTCTTAAGTTTTAAGTTATCGAGGTTGAAGAGACCTCTTTCTTTTTCAGTTCTCCTCACCCCCTGCATTGTTGTTGTAAATGTCTAATGAGATTGATAGATTTTTTTTTTAATTTTTTTTTTTAAGCTTGTCTTAGGGCACTACGGGTCCTTTCCCCACTCCCCCATTATTGCTGCCTTCCGTGCTGTACTCACAGGCCTGGCCTGAGGGGGTTCAGTGTGTGTGTTGGAAGTGTTCTGGATGTGGGGTCAGTGCTTGCTGTGCTTCTCACCTTTCTGCAAGAACTGCATGTGAGCAATAGGAAAGTGTGATCAGCTGACTTTTAATGGTTCAGAAACAAGTGCTAAAACACAGAAGCAATCTAATCCTTTTTTTGAAGGACTTATTAAAATGAAATTGTAAAGAATTATTTCACTTATTTAAAAATAAAGAACTCTGCAGACCAGTGCTCAAGACAGTAAGTTCCTACCTGAACACTCCCTTCTTTTGTATTCTTAGCTAAGAATCCTTATTTGCTGGGTAGAAGGGATTTTTTTTTTTTTTGAGATTGTTAATTCTAACTGGTGTTTTCAACAAATGTACAAAATCACTGCAGTTTCATCCCAGCAGGTCTATTAAGCTACGTGAGTATTTTAAAATATGGACTGCTCAAAAAAGCATTTGTAAATTTGAGGAAGGAGAGGATTTTCCTCATAAATTGTAGTAGAGTGTATGCTCTACACCCAGTAGGGTAAAGTCAGCCTTTGAAATCTGGAGTTGTGTGGAAGGCTTCTTGCTGAAGGGTCAGAGCTGTGTTTGTGCACAGTGTCCCCTCACAAACAGGAAATGTTTGTCAGCTCCCCAAAAGGAAGAGGTGGATGAGTGCAGTGACCCTGGCCTAGAATGTATAAATGTAGATCATGTGTGTACCTTTGCATTGCTTGGTTTCTGAGTGGGGATCAGACTTGCAGCTGTGTCTCAGTTGTGATTAGCAGCATAATGTCTGGCAGCCAGTGCAAAATCTATTGGTGGGAATTGCCTCTTCCTGCCTTCAAAATGCAGAACCTGTGATTTAGCTTGAAAACGTTGATCTTTTGAGTTGAATCACATCTGTGTGCATAAGCTCTTCAGCCAAATGCTTGTTTAATAAGCTTCTTCCCTCCTGTTAGATAATGTGTTATCCTCTCTCTCACCAATGATACATCCTTTCCCAAAAAAACCCTGTGCCTGTGCTCCAAGCTGTGGTCCAGCCTGTAGGTCCCTGGAGGACAACAGTCTTATGCTGCTCTTTCCAAGAACAAGGAAGTGCTTTATGATCTGGTTTTCCCCGCACTCAGGTGGGTGTGTGACTGGAGCAGTCCCTCTAGCACATTGGGACTCCGCATCAGTCCCAAATGAAGTGCCTTGGCAGATCTATTCCAAAGACTGCAGGTGGTGGCTCAGTGATACCAAAGTGAATTTCCAGACTCCTACTAGATGTCTCAAACCGTGAATGCCACATTTCCAGTGACGTAGCCTTGGAGTGTGTGTTTAAGCTATTCTGCTACAGCAAGGAATCTTTCCAGCAATTTCAACCTGCTTTTGTGTGTGTGTGTGTTTATGGTTTGGTGTTTGTTTGTTTGTACTGGTTTTGCAACCTAACTATAAAGGGAGCAGTTTGTCTTCAAAAAGTTGTAGTCATTCTCTTTTACCTTTGTCTGTTTTTGGATGCTTTCTGGGTTAGCCTCAGTAAACATACACATAGTTTGTATTAATTGGACTAAAGCACTCATCAATTTCATTCATGCTTGTGCTGATCTTTGGACATGTATAGTCAGGTACAGTTCATGTGTTGCTGGCTGTGCTTACTACCTTTATTATTGTATTCTAGGCATTTTTCTTTATTTTGATCTTTTCCATTTGTGTCCTAAGGAATATTATGATATTTCAAATGAGATCACGTTGGTGGTGGTACAGTTCTGGGTGTGAAAAATGCATTGTCTTTTTTTGTCCTGGTAACTTCGGACCTTGGTTTGGAAGAACAGAAATGAGAACTTCTGTTTTCAGCTGTATTCTGCCAAGATGAGAAAATTCCAGTATCAAACATGGACTGTCCCTCCCACCAGCACGCCCAGGTACATCGTTCCCAGCATCCAGTTCATAAATTACTTGCTTCCTCTTTCTTTGGAGTTTGTCACTTTGTAAAAAGTCTGAATTTAGTGGTGTCGTGCTCTGGTACAGAGCATTTGCCTTTCAGGTGTGATTTCGTATGTTTAGTGAAATTGGTAAATTTCCTAGAATGGGAGAAAACAAAGTGTGATTGAGGTGGACCTCGGACATCAGCAGGGGGCTGTGCTTTGGAATGGGAGCAGGACTGGATAGACAATAAGCCTGAGCAGCATTCCTGCCACTGACGGCTGCTCTTTGGCCCATGCACAAAGCCCAACTGGTCTGTTCAGTCCTTCAGAGAAAAATATTTGCAAACAAACTTGCAGCATCCTGCAGAGTCCAAGGTTTTAAGTTCAAGAGGTTAAGTTCTATTTACCAAGAGAAGTTCACCATCCAGCACAGCATGTACACACTCACTACCCTTTTGTGCAGTCTGCTTAAGCCTCTCAGAAGGTTTTGTGCTTCAGGAAGGTTTTTTAGCCTCCCCTAAGATGCTCTAAAATCTCAGGGTTGGAAAGAAAAGGATGTGAGCAGTGTGATTTGTTGCAGTTAAATTATGTCATTGTATCATTTGAATTTGTAGTCACAGCTCCTGTTTGAGGATGGCTTCATTTAATAAGCAATTTACTCCACTGTATTTACTGAAATTGCTATGTCATGCCTGCAGTTCTTATGACAGCTCCCATTACATTTGTAACATTTAAATTGCATCTGTGTTTATGAGTAGAATACTGGGATTTTCCTCTTTCTTTTAACTCAAATATCTCTGGCACTGTACAGTAACGATGCTGCTGTGTCCAGATCTGATTTAGATAATTAGAGTATGTTCCTTCGTGCACTCTTTGAGCATTATCAGCAGAAATGTAGGGTACCTGGCACCTGGGCTGCTTACATTAATGAGCAAACTAAAGGTAAAACGCCACAGATCAGCAGGGGGCACTTCCCTCTGTGTGAAATGCAGAATTTACGTTTGTGTTGTTCTGATTTATCAGGGACCAGAAAGAAAAAGCTCAAACTTGAAAAATAAGTATGACCATGTCCTACAGTACCTGGATACCACTGTAATGTGATGTTTTGGGACAGGAATGTGCAAAGGAGGGCAAAAATTGCACCTTGTGAGGGTGGTGTCAGACTTGCTTAAATAGGTACTTGGGTAAGATGATGGTGGTGCCAGCTGTCTAACCACAGACAGCCACAGAATGCAATGCTATTTCTGTGACTTTGTTGGTAGTCAAAGCCCTGCTCTGACTCAATGCACTTTAATTTTTAGGGGCCCCCAGATTTTCCAAACACGTTGTGGCCCAGCATCAATGTACTTCATTTTTTACATGCTCACTTGGAAGCCTCTTATTTATGAAAAGGAGCATTACTTGGATTCTCAAATACGTAGGTGCTTAAAGTGGCGTTTTGTTGCTGACTGTGCAAATCTTCTTTTTGTTCATTGATTATAATGGTTCTTGTGTGGCAGCTGGATTAAATTAAGACTGAAGTCTCTGGGCCAAAAGCCCTGATGGAACTTTTGTGCAAAGGCTGCATTTTTCAACTTTGGCACCTCAGCAGACTGCCCACATACAATTATGTACTGTGGACTAAATACCTGCGGACCTATGTCTCTGATGAAGCCAATTCCACAGCAGCTGTGTTTTATTGCAGTCTACTTTAAAAATAACTAGCTTGGATTTAGACCAAAAAATAACATGGATGAGTCAAATGCAAGACAACTAAACTGTCTCTAGCTCAGTGCTGCTGTGTCAGTTTGGTCAGAGCTCAGACAAAATGCCAACTTGTCCTCAAACGAGAGGGAGTGGCTCTGGGTCTCAGTGTCCCTTGCTGCAGCTTGAGCCAACAACTCGTGTCTCTTGATGTCCAAGCACAGCTTGGTGTTTAGAAACACTGATCAGTGTCTTTTGTAAATCTCCAGGGTCATAACATTAGTTTCTGAGCTTCAGTGTGAAAAAATCTAGCAGCCTCTAAGACCAGCCTGAAAGTGTGGCCTTGTGAGCAGCTAAAATACAACTTCTTGATGGTTATGCCTGCTTACTGGTTTAGACAGTTACAGCTGTGGCTGATGCAACCATGTGTTGGGAGAACTTTTGCTTTGTGCTTACAGAAGATGGCTGTGCATGGAGGGAGTGTTCCCTGCACTGAAGCTGTTGGCTCTTGTGATCATGGCAGTATAGCTCTGCAGCTCCAGGTACTGGACTCGGATGGAGGCCTTTTTCCAACAGCTGCAATGACAAGGCAGGGAATGTCACATGGATTACTTTGCTGCCTGTGTATGAGGTGGGATAACATGGGGTCTAGCACAGCTGTCACCAGTCTTTTTCTCAGGCAAAGCCAGCAGGCAAGATGGGAATCGTTCACAGGGTCATGAATTGGACCCGACCCAGATAAAGGGGAGGAAGCAAAAGGTCAGGATCCCTCACCACTTATATCTGCAGCTGGTCAGCAAATGCTGCAGACACTTGTGAAATGTCTGTACGCCCTACAGGAGATCTTAAGGGTCTGGGACTAGGATGGTCCTAGAGAGAAGGCTTGAGTTCCACTAGGACCATGCACAGCTGTGTTGCTCACTAAACTACCTTCCTTCTGCAGCTTTGCTCCCTCATGGTGGCACCTGAGCATTTCTGCAGTTTCCGTTATTGCAGTTAAGATTCAGGCTATACAGCCTAATGTGGGATGTGTGCTGGAGTACAGTCAGGAGAGGAGAAACATTCCCAGTGGTTTTGTGTTCCCACTGCAGTCATCCCTAGTTACTGATGTGGCTTGGCCCAGGGGCTCTTGGAGTCTAAATTTGCCATCACAATGGACAGAAAAAGGTGCAGCACATTACAGGTCATGACAACTTAGGATTTTGTATTTAATTGCATTCCTGAGACTGTTTAGCAATAGAATCCTCTCTGTCTGTGTATTACCTGCATGTTTGCAGCTTCCAAGGGGACGGGACAACTTGCACTTAAAGCCAACCCAATGCAGGGAAGCTTCTGAGCATTTGGTCTGATAAATGTAGACCTCTTGCCTGCTGTAACTTGGTTTTAAGTGGCCACTGCCTGATTAAGAATGCAATGTGTTTGTGTATGAGTATGTGTTAATAGTATTTTAAGGAAGATGCTGCCAATGAGGGCAAACCAGCCAGGAGTGTGCTATTCCTTCTTGTCCTTCATGCAGTTTGAAAAATGAGAGCTGACTGAAAACCCAATTTGTTTTTCTTCATGCGTGAAAAAACAAATGCTTTTCATGTTGAGCATGCACACAAGGCCATAAATCCCTGGGAAGATGCTGCTGAGGTCAGTGGTTGTGAAAGTGTAGGTAGAGAGAGGGTGCTCAGAAGAGAAACAAGAGCATTCCAGAACCCTGATGCCACCCCGCAAAGTGGGGTGGAAAGGGGCTGCACTTAAACACAGCTGAATGCTCTGCTATAATTTTTTAGTTAAGGTTCCTATCGTATGCTTCTATTTTTAACACAGTTAAAATTAAACTCTGCAGCCAAGTCTGAGTGCTAGAAATTCTTTCTTCACTACTTACAGCATTGCTAGCATCTTTTTAGATGGTACTTCAGCTATAGGGGATAGTTAAGTATCTGCTCTCCACTCTCAGGCCTGACCTCCTAAAAGACTTCCAGCAATGAGTAGATGGGATGGTCATGACAGTGTCTGGTGTCAGCTTTTAATTTGTGAGCATTTTCCTTGGTCCTCTGTTTGTGGATGGTTACTGCTGAAAATCTGCATGAAACTGTCCTTAATTCACCCTGCCTGATGCCGTTGCACAGATGGCATCTGCAATCATTACATCAGAGAGCACTGGAGTAGCTAAATGAGACTTCCAAGTTGGGGTCAAAGCCTCAATCTTCATTCCAGAGTTCCAGCCTCGATACAATCACACTTGGAACAGCCTCCTGGTCTGCAGAATGTTCTACATCCAACACTTCACAGTCAGGCTCTGCCTTCTATCCTGCAGAGCCACCTGTCCTGTAGGGTTGTTTTATTTGTCTTTACAGTATCAGACCCTAAATTCCTTGAGGCTGTTGCTTCTGCTTTTTTTATGTGCTCATGAACTACTGCTAAGCAGATATAAACCAAAGCTGTTCGTTTTGCTCAGTACAGCGCTCACTTGTTGAGTATTTAGAATTTGCCTTGAGCTTCATTTAGGGAAATGGGAAGGTGGTGGTTGTATTTAGGCTGTTGTATCAGGCCCTTGGCAGCCAAAAAGGATCCCATGTTTTGGTTGTATTGGTTCAGTCAAGAGGGTGTGAGGTGACTGATGAGCCCCTTAATGCAGGCTGGGATAGTGGGAGCAGTGTGAGCTGGCCCTACTGAGCCTTCCCATCACTAGGTCTGAGCCCTGCCAGCTACCACTGCTTTGAAGTTGCTGGCTGGTATCTCCACAATAGTTAAAAAGCTTCATTATCTTGATCTCAATTGACTCAAACCACTTCTTTTCCTATCAAAAAGAAATTTACATTTTGTGTGTGTGTCTGCAAAAGAGTTTTTAATAAGATTCAGAAATTACTTTCATAATACAGTGCAAAATTCATAGACTATGGCTGCTCTTTCCCTTCCCTGGAAGGGAAGAATATTACAATTAGCCCTTTTTCATCTTTCTTGTTATCCAGTGTGTCTGGCAGGTGGAGGTGAAAATAGATTGAGACTTACAGTAAATCACAGAATGGTTTGGGTTGGAAGGGACCTTAATCTAGTTCTAAACCCCCCACCATGGGCAGGAATACCTCCCACTAGACCAGGGTGCCCAAAGCCCCATCCAACCTGGTCTTGAACACTTCTAGTGATGAGGCACCTGCAGCTTTTATGGGCAACCCGTTCCAGTGCTTCACAGTAGAGAGTTTTTTCCTAATATCCAATCTAAATCTGCCCTCTCTCATCTTAAAGCCATTCTTCCTCATCCTATCACTACATGCCCTTGTCCTTCTCCAGCTCTCTTGCTGGCCCCCTTTAGGTACTGGAAGGTGCTGTAAAGTCTCTCCAGAGCCTTCTCTTCTCAATGCTGAACAGCCCCAACTGTCTCAGTCTGTCCTCACAGGTGAGATGTTCCAGCCTTATAATCATCTTCATGGCCTCCTCTAGACTCACTCCAACAGGTCCCTGCCCTTCCTGTGCTGGGACCCGAGCTGGATGCAGCACTGCAGGTGGGGTCCGAGCAGAGGGGCAGAATCCCTTTCCTCACCCTGCTGCCCACAGGGCTTTGGATGCAACCCAGGACACAACTGGCTTTCTGGGCTGCGAGCGCACATGGCCAGTTCGTGTCAAGTGTGTCATCCCCCAGCAACCCCAAGTCCCACTTCTTTGCACAGCCCCACTTCTCAAGCCTTTCCAGATCCCTCTGGATGGTATCCCTGTCCTCCAGTGTGTCAACCACACCACACAGCTTGGTGTCATCAGAGAACTTGCTGATAAGGGAGCTCTCAATCCCACTCTCCTTGTCACCAACAAAGATGTTAAACAGGGCCAGTCCCAGTGACGACCCCTGGACAACTCCACTCATCATTGGCCTCCACCTGGACATCAAGATACTGACCACAGCTCTTTGAGTGCAACCAGACAGACAGTTCCTTATCCCCTGAGTCCACCCATCAAATCCATGTCTTTCCAGTTTAGAGATAAGGATGCCATGCAGGACAGCATCAAGTGCTTTGCACACGCCCAGGTGCATGATGTACTGACACAGACTCTACTCAGAGAGAACCTGGCTGATGATTTTTAACAGGTTTTGCACCATATTAGCAAAGTATAATTCTACAGTTAAAGTGGCTAAGAAGAAGTAGCCCATAGAGAGAATTACCAGCAGTAGCCTTGCTACATTAGTTGAGATCCTTCCTTCTTTTAAATCAGCTCAACTATTTCTCTCCCAAATACATTCCTGTTTTGATATCTCTTTTTAAAGGTACCCACTATAGCAGTGGGGTCTGAGCACAGCAGCATCCAGCTGTGCCACAACAAGCACTACCCTTGGAGGACCACCTCTGGGAAACAACTGTGTTTTTCTAAACTGAGGGAGTATTTTTAAGATTGAAGATTTCATGCAGAAACCCTTGTGCCTTCTTTTTTCTTGCTGCCATGGCAAGAGTTGAACAGAATTCCAATACTTAGTTTCTTGTATAATCTAAACCTTTTTTGACTGAGCACTTACCTGAAAACTCACACCACTCTTAAGTAAAAATGGTACTTTTTGCTCATGATGTGAAAGTGATAGTAGAAGTCTTAGTGTGAAGGTCAAGTTACATGAAAGTCCTGGGCGTGGTGTGATTTGGGGGGAGTTTTTGGAGGTTTAGGCTTTTTGTTTGGTTGATTGGTTTTTGAAGGGTCACAGATTTTGACTGCAATCATGTTACTGCTTTTTGTAAGCTGTATGTTGATGTTTGAATTGTAAAGGTACATTTTGTGAATAATGGGTATACATTTTATTCATTAATTAAATGTATTGAAAACCAAAGGGTTTCTTCCTTCTAGTGAAAGAGTTCACACTTGAACCTCAGCCAGTTTGTATAGCAATGTCCTCCTCAAGACATAACATCAGCGCTGCCACTCAGGAGGAGGAACTGCCATCACCCTACTTTGAACCAGTGCTGCAAGCATCACATTTGCCAAAGGTGACTGAAGTCTCAAGGCCACACCTGCTGCACTCCTGTGACAACGTCTGCCCTGCAGGCACATCCTAAAGAACAATTCTGAAGAAGCAGCTATGAGGCCTGAGGTAGATGCAATCTTTAAAAAGTATGGCTTAGCAGTCTCCAGCAGGGATTTAAGAACTTCAACCATCTGGTACTAAATGGGATTTATCTCCCTACTACATGTAAATTTGACAGGCTCCTTCTTGTTGCATTTCCTGTTAATGGCTTGATCAGCTAAAGTTAGTTGGGAGGGGTAGGTTTATTCCAGATCCCTGCATTTCAATGAGTCCTGAAAGCCAGGAACTGAAAAACAGAAGATATAAAAAACCCAAAATAAAAATCACCAACATAAAACACCTCTTAGGATTAAGTAGTGGAGCAGGACTTGGACCCCAGCTGAATCCAGCTCAGTTTTGGTAAGCCAACTGCATGTTCCATTGCTTTCCCAAAGCAGTCCAGTTCCAGGTGACAGCAGAAGACCATGTGCTAGAGAAGCAGTAGCCCTGGGCATTTGTAACACAGGGCCAGGTTCTTGGCTGCAAAGAAAAAAAACTGGAGCAAGTGGTCCCTTTACTGAGCTACTGCATTAGAAAAAGACACCCCTTTCCCAGGCACAGGGTGTGATTCCTGGGGCTATTCTGTGCAGGGCTAGGGGCTGGACTCCAGTGATCCTTGTGGGTCCCTTCCAACTCCAGCTATTCTATGATTGTACTTGTGCTGCTGTAGATTGTGCAGGACTGGCAGAAGCACATCTGCTGTTCTGAACCTGTGAGGCCAAAATAGGATGTGACCCTCAGAAGGGCTCAGGCACACATCCCTCAGGCACTCCTTAGAGCAGGCAAAGTAGGTGTGTGGGTGCATAACTGGGAGAAGGAGCAAACAATCTGATGCTGGCACTTCTGTCTATGGCAGTACCCTCAGGCACACATGTAAGCAGCTCATGACTTCATCCTTTCTCCTTTCCTCAGAAACCATGAAAAATGATAGCAGTGAACTCTTTTCCTTCTGTTAGGCATTGAGGCACACATGGTCTCCTAAATTACTGCTGGGTGTTTTACTCATTGTTACTATTGTGCTCAGACTGACAGTGAGCTACAGTGAGCACCCCCATATCGAGTATTTGAGATTGTGACTCTCCCTTCTCACAAACACACAGCCAGAAAAGCTGAGTTTGTACCTGCTTTATTAGAAAACTAACCCATACAGTTTCAGCTCTCTGCGTACTCTCAGACACCTCTGGGAGCTTGTTTCCCAGGGCTGTGTGGAAATCACATTTCCAAGTGCCACACCAAAGTCAGGGAGATGCAAATAGCCGTAACCTGCTTTTCTCTGGCCCATCTGCCTTTGGCTGACACATCTAGGGAAGGCTGGGACGTCAAGCTTCTTGAAGTACAACCAACAAGCCCGATGCTGCATGAGGAAACACCAAAGTTCATCTGAAGACAGAACAAAGCACATGTTTCTGTAGTTGCTTGTGTGCTTTTTCTCTTGTGGCTACTCTGATAGCTTCTTCTCTAATAACTGCTTCACCAGAACAGGATTGGACCGTCCTTGTGTTTTCCTTTGTACCAGACCAATTAACTTATTTAGAACTTTTCGATTTCCTGCCTTTATCGCCATAACCTGTAAAGAAACAAAATGCAACAGACACCTTTGTTACAGGAAAAGCTAACATCTTCACTCATTCCCAACCAAAGTATGAATATTTTTGTCCTTTGGACTATTGTGATAGAAGACTGCATTTTGGGCTAAGGTGTTACTTACAAAAACTGCCTTCAGCCTTGCAATAAGCTCCTGCTCTGCTCCCATGAGAGAACAGCAAGTCCCTACAGCAGCAGGGCCTTACAACTAATAGAAAGAGCTCCTCTTATTGAAAGAGTCACAAAATGCTTTTGGATTTTAACAGTGTTTGCAACTTGAACAGCAACTTCCTGGAAAAGAGCCAGAGATGGACTTTCCTTGCTAATAGGATCAGCCATTTTACTGAATATAATGTCCTGTTGTAACAAGTAACAGGAATATGCATCGAATCAAAATCTATTTGATAATATTGGTGAGGTCCTTCAAGCACAAATGTAGGTGTTTTTTATTTCCTTCAAGCATGTAATCCTTTGCAACATGACGATTGATTAACTAGTCAAATGCGACCTCCTATCAGACAGCCTTTGATGCACAATCACCTGCTACATCGCAAGGGCCATATTTAAAAGCTGAAAGAATCAGAAATTTCACCTTTGGGCCTTCCTAAAGGAGATGGTACTGCTGAAAGACAAGCATCTGGCCTTCCTACTGTTTGTGTGGCAGGGAAGGCATTCTCTACACTGTCAGAGTTACTGGGCAGAACATAATAGCTGCAAAGAAACAGGATGATGTATTTGCAGGGATGGGTTGCAAGCATAGGAGCCGTGCACTGTGCCAATACCAAATTCAGATACAAATACTGCTTTTCATTACAGTATCTGAATTATTGTCAGTCTAAAGTCTTCTCTGTTAAGTTGCACTGTGGAAAGGACTCATTACTCCGGATCTACTAGAAATTACCTATGGGGGGCAGAGTGCAGTGCAGTCTCGATCCTGTGCTGTCATAAAGTGCTCAGTGTTGGTCTGAGCAGCTGTTTACAAGCTATTTTGTTCTGAAAACAGTTACTCTCAAAACACATTGAAATGGGAGTGTGGTTACGGACCTTTAGCTCCTGCACTTCCCAGTCAGTTCTAATGTTCTCTCTCTCCCTGCCTGTGCTTTCATACCAGCCTGGAAATACAGCAGCACTTTTTTCAGGTTCTGCAAATAAGTCAAGTTGGATGGAGGTCACGCCGACGTACTGCAAGCTCATTTTATCAAAAGCTCTTGCAGAGCTGTTAGCATCCCCCAGTGAGATCTGGAGTGGGTGGTATTGTTCTCAAGAGATATTAATGCTTTTTCCAAATGGCAAATGTAGCTAGACATTGTTTATATTAGAAGTAAGCTCTTCACTTCTGCTTTTACATTTTTGCTCCAGAGAACATATAAGCACTTGTTTTCTTTTTGCTTTTTATAAAGCAGATTATATAGACTCTGTCAAGATCCCTTCCCACTCCTCCCCTTCACGATCAACAAGGGTTTTTTCCCTTTTTTTCCAGCTCAGACCTTGTTAGACTGAGCCACACTGGCTGCTGTGTGTCTTTCCAAGGAGATGGGGAAGAGCCAATCATCCCCCACGGGGGAGCATTTGTGTTGCTGCCACAGTGCAGCAGAAGAGCAGAGTGGGCAGCAGCTCTGGAGCCGCTGCTACTGCTGCCACAGGGCTCTGGCTCCTCCCCACCCCACAGCCACTGTCAGGCAGGAAAGCCAGCTAGGCTCCTCTCTTTGGCAGTGGATGGAGACAGGGACGTAACAAAAAGTCAGATGCAAGTAAAATTTTTGCCTTGCCAGCTCTGATACAGTCTCTAATTCGATAATTAATATATGCCTTGCTGGCAGGTAACTTCAATCTCCAGCTTCAGAACAGTTTAACAGTGTTGCCCCAGTATCATAACAGATGACATAAAATCAGAGTTATGTGGCCAGGTGGCAGGGTCAGGTTAATGGCAGTACAGCTGGAGAGGGACAGAGCCCTGCAGTTTTGCTTTCCTGCATTAAAAGTTTTATGGGCTCTCAGAATGACTTAACATATTAGCCAGACTGGTAATTTCTTTCGCTGATCATTTTGTGTAGGCTTCAGATTCAAAAAAACCACTTAGTAAAATAAGAAAGGAGAAGAAAAGCCTGATAATACGTTGGCAGTAGCTTTACTGCTCTGGCTCTAGAGCTCAAATGCCGTCAAAAGGGAAAAAAAGAGAGGCTATTTTAACCCCCTTTCAGTGCCACAGACTGCCACAGTGCAGAAGGTTCCTGGCACCATCATAATCACCTCATTTTCTTGTCCATCAATCACTGCCTGGCAGATCTGTTCAAGCTGTTTTTGATCCTGTAACAGTTCAAGTTTCTGTTCTTTAACAATTTCAAGAGGAGTCTTCCCTTCTCCCTTCCACAATTCTGCAAGCACCTGAAAATCACAATAAAAGCAGCAAAGATCAGTGGCTTGACTTACCATCATTGTTTACATGCAGTATTTCGGTTACGGGTCCAAGAAGCCCTATTTTTGCTAAGAGCAGATTGTCTAAACGTGAACAAGCCCAAGATTTAATCATGTGCCTCTCTGAAAGAGCCCTTGTACCTCCCTCCTTTTCTGCCCCCTGGACTGAGACAAAGCACTGCCACTTCTGCACAAGTCCAGGTTAATGGTTTGCAGCTGGGGCTGTGCAGCCTCCACAGTCTGGGCCCTGCCCACTCCCCCAGCACTGGGGTCTCTCCAGAGGTGTTTGCTGAGCACAGCCCCCTGTTCCTCATGCACAGAGACGAGCCACCACAGCAGGTATGGCAGGGCTGCAAGGCTGCTCGCCACCAGTACTCCTGCTCTTCTCACATCATTCACAGAACTGCCTGGGAGCAGCACGGAAATGCATCTCCATGAGCAATGGCTCTGCCCGGGAACAGACGATTAGCTGACTACTGTACCAAGTCCAATCCCAGGTAACTCATCCCATTACCAGTCCTTGCCAGCAGACTGTAATGAGGATATGTATGACAACGCAGAAAAAAAATGATGCCAAGCAGAATGAATGCAGCTGCTCCAGCCCACCTATGCACCATCTGCAAGTACTGGAGTGCTGGGCACACCCAGGCCGTTTTCCTACACTGCAGCACAGCTATTGTCCTGGAATACACTTGAGAGGAGAGAACATTTATAAAAAATCAATTTCCTTGGGCAGTCATTTTCTGTATTCCCTTTGCTTTTACTTCAGGGCTGAGGGAGGAGACTAAGGAAACCCTTATTAAAACCGGTCATTGTGCTCCATCCCGAGCTGAAGATACAATTGTTTGTTTGGGCCATTGCTGTGTCCCAATATGGAAATGAATGTCATGTCAAAATTTCAGCATTAAATATTCCCTGTAGGATGAAGAAGAGGCCGGGATGGGGAGATGAGGAGGGACATTCAAACTGCATGTTGAGTAATTTGCAGGGCAGCAAGAGAACTCAGGTAAAATGAAGCACATGGGATGGTATCTTCACTACACCAGCAATTTTTTTCAGCATGACAAATTTTCGGGTACAAAAGACCTTTTGTTAAAAAGTTCTGTATCCACAACAAGTATTTAAGAACCATGCATTCATACAATTGCTGCAAGAGGATATCTGTTTGCCAGTGGCACTCCAAAGCTTTTTATGGGATCTTTTCCCTCTTCTGTAGATCTTGTGGGAGGGTAATGACACACAGCTGTATTGTGGCAGCTACATCTTAATTTTTCCTTGTGAGAGGGCCAAAGGCAGATCACAATATTGAAGTTACTGATAAGCAGCCAGATTTACAACAGCTATAGGTAAAGCCTTCAGATTTTTATACTGAATAAATCAGTGCTGTATATGATGTCTTCTACAAGATCTTCCTTCCAGTGTGAAATTTAAAAATCATCATGCCAGTGCAACCTGGAATACCCCTAGAAATAAATATATCCAACAGAGATTCAGCCTGTCTGCAGCTGCTTGCCTTTTTTTGTGGTGCTGTTTTTTTGGTTTTTGGGTGGTGTTGTTGTTGGACTCCATTGCTACCCCAGGCAGCCCTTCTGCTTCTTCCCTGAGGGATGAAGCAGTAAGGTTTCTGTCCTGAAGGCCTCCCAAGGCACCCATATCACTTCTCATATCATATCATATCATATCATATCATATCATATCATATCATATATCATATATCATATCACTTCTCAGAATGAGCCCTGTCCTCGCAGCACAGCACAGCCTCTAGCAAAACACCCTGGAGAATCTAAAGTGCTGCACAAATCAGGGTGGACAATGAATAAGCCCTTTCACTCTCCTGGAAAAAGGGAGATGGGATTTTTAGGACTGGTATGTATTCAAGCAGGATGCCACAAGCTGCAGGAAGGGGAAATCTGCAATGAACAAAATCTACGCAGCCAACCATGGCAGAGTTAGCCAGGAGCAACTCGTACATCAGGCTGACTTAGATCAGGGGCAGGACAGTTCGACAGTCAGAGATCCAAGCTCTGATTCCCTGTTATGCCTATGCCAAATATTTCCTGGCACTGAGGAAAGCTTGCTCATTAGAAACCTTGAAGGTACCAGATTTTCCCTGTGACAGCTGCATCATGTGTTCCTTCCCACTTGGTAACAAGCATCTCCACGTAGTTAGTAGAGCAACAATGTTATCAAGGCCCTTGCTTGTTTACAGGTATATAGGAAAGCAGAAAGAGATGTGGCCAAGACCTGTCAAAAGATGGCACTTTTTAAAAATGTGTTTCTTCACTTGGCAAGGAGTACAAATCTAAAGAAAGCAGTTTAAAAAATGATTTCAACTCATTTACACAAACTGCCTGCACCAGCACAGGAGGATCAAATTATGAAGTCTCCAGAGCCAAAACGTGAATCTCAGGCCTCATTTCCATTACTGAAATCTCTGTACCTTCTTCTTGAAGCTGATTCAAGCTTGAACTTGAAGAAGTTGATTCTTGCCTGAGCGTGATGAGATTTTAATGATATTCTGTGGTCTCCACCTATGCAGGCATAGCAGCATTGGTCAAGATGAGATAATCAGGACTTACACGTCTGGCTGCCATGGGCATCATATCAAAAATTTTGCAACTGGTGACCGTGCCAACTGACTGCTGTGCCTAAGAATGCTCCAACTGGAAACCCTATCTGCAGTGATTTGCTGCCAAGGGCAGGACGAAAGCAGCAGGCAACACCATTTCAGCAAGTCCTGTGGGCACCTCTCCTTTCCAGTGACAGAAGCCTTCATGTCTGGCAGGTGTCCCTCAGCCTCTCAGAGAAGCAGGGGGCAGGTTGGGTCCAATCCTCCAGATGGTGTAGTCATAATTGTCAAAGCAGATGGTTCTATTTAGATATGTGTACTGTACTCATTTCCCTGCTATCTACTTTGAAGAAGGGGTGCCAAGCAGGTCTGTTGAAGTTACTCCTATATGGGTGACCTATGCAACTGCAGAACCCAGCAAAACCCAAGGTCTGCTCTGCTACATGGCCTGCTGAGCATGGATCCCCCATGAACCACTGACAGGCATGGCTCTTGGCAGCAGGGACAAGTTTCCACTTCCCTGGCCCAGGAACCAGCCTCCTCCCACAATGCCATAACTCACAGGCAGGTTTGTTATGCCAGACATGGACCTGCTGCCAGCCTGGCAACTTGAGGAGCAAGGCCCCATCGCAGGCACACTCCCCATTGGACTGGTCTCAGCCCTGGGTGAGCAGCACCGACACTTCCCACTGTGGGCTTCAAAATGGTGCCTCTGGGCTGGGCCACAAGCAGCGTGTATCCATCCAATCCAGGACACGCTCACCCCACAGCCCTGCATACCAGCACAGCTGGAAGCTGCTCTCCCCTTTGCACAGGTGCGCCCAGCCTGGAACTGCTTCGGAGACCTCTGGAGTGGGATGCTATGTTTGATGGCAAGTTGGGCATGAGCTCTGTAATTACCTACACAGTAATTATGTGAGTACACAGTGCCCTTAGCTTGGCACTGCATCCCACCACACAGTGCTCTGTGTGTACAGCCAGTGCTCACGGCTTTTATCTGCCTGTTTTACTGCCTAAGACAGCAGAGCCCGAACACAAAACCTTTTAAATAATTTAAGTGGTTAGCAGCTTCCTGCAGCGAGCACATATGTGTACACATACCTGCGTGCTCGCCCCATTGAACCCTTGCATCCCTTCCCACTGGATCGGTGTCTGCCACTGCAGATCATGCTCCCCTCCCCAAGAGCTGCAACTCATCTGCTGGTGTGCACATATAGCCCTTTCTGCCCTCAGGCCATCCAGCATCTCTTCCTACTGCTGAGGATTGTTATAAACATTTGTTACTGTTCTGACGTCCAGGCAGGGTTTCTGCAGTTTGATAGCATCATCACTCAATGAGGGCAAACAGTACTGTGATTTCTGGGTCCAGTTTCAGAACACTGAGGACAACATGCACATTACAAGGAGTTGGTAATTAAATAACAAATGCATTTCTGAAATTTTTGACATTTCACAACCTGTCAGAAGTGCCTGGCACACAAATATATCACAAAGCAGGAAATCCTGTAAAAGAGCATTAGTACTCTGTCCCTACCTCCACAAAGAAGAGACTTAAGACTGGAGTTCTGAAACTTCCATTTCAAATGCAGACACCAAACTGACTGAGTGTGCCACAACCCCGCAGGCACAGAACTGCTCTGCATTCCAGTGCTTTTCCTATTAATACTTTATCTCCCTTTTGAAGTTTTTACTTTTCCAATACAAAATTTCCAAACACACATGCCTGAAGCCAGGCACTTAAATCCCTATTTATGACGCCTGTTTTATGCAGCTGGCTATCCACAGACACAGACCAACTTAATTAAGAACAACAAGCATCTCCAAAAAGAAGAAAACAAACCAGAAAGTTCATTCACTGTTCATTAACAGTTTCTCTGAAAAACACTGAAACAGTCACCTAATGTACTTATCTAGAGTATAATAATTAATCTGAAAAGACAAATCATTCCATATAAATGATCTTGCAGCAATTTAAGGTGAATGACTGATTATGGCCCATCACAAAAAAGCCTCTAAATTTTGTTTACAGACACAGCAGTACCATATCCATCATAACCAGTTCACAATTTATATATAAATCATCAAGAGCTGATTTTTCAGACTGTCCTAAGCAAGATGATATTTAAAAAAAACGCAGCTTTACTTGCTTGAGAGCTTCACGACAGCACTTGCTCAAAGAAACAAGGATAAAAGAAAGGTGAGACCTGTCACTTTTGACTCAGGTACACACCAAAGCAGAACTCTTTGTGACTACACTTGGATGAATTCTATCCTTTCCCATGTGCTAAAGCTTGGGAACGTAGACCTTACTGTCCCTAAGAATCTAGTAACTGATACTCTCATCTTAACTGCAAGCGATGGATTAGCTCCCACTGACCTTTCACACAGGCCTGACTGGAATTGTGAATAGTGAAATTGAGATCTACTGTCTGCTCTATTCAGAAGCAGGATTTATTTGAGTTCAGTTCACATTTTTTAAGTCTACCATTTGGCTTCTGCCCCCCTCTAACAGTGAATATGCAGATATATCTCTAAGATTATAAACACACATAAGGCACTTGCATCAATTACATGTATGTAGTATAGATACAGAAGTTATCCTTTATCAACACTCTGAATAATTTCCTTTTAAAGCAACCATTGTACTGGTACACAATGATTATAAAATTGCTACACAACCGAAGTAAGCAGTCACAGATTCAGAGTACAGCAAAATAAGAAAGGTACTCACCTGCTTTGCTGCTGTAGAAGAAATTTCTTTTTTTTCTAGGAGGTTCAAGAGGTCAGCCAGGAGAAAAGAACTGACTGGGCTAGGGAAAAAGTGGGCAGAAGTTACCTCAGGGAATAAAGTGATGTATCTATGCTACTGCTGCTTGCCTAAAGATCACACAGTTCAGTATGACAAGCTGTTTTTCCTCATGTTTGGTACTAATGGCCTGACTATGCCTTACCATCATCACACTCTAAAGACTGAAGACTGGTTGCTACTCTTAACTACATGATCCTGTTCTCTGCCACATATTTGTCTAACTCCATTAAGCAGGACAGAGGCAAGGCCTGTGCAGGACTGCCTGGAGTAAAAAATTTCACAGGTAGCAACTAAGGCAGGCATGAGCAATGGAGTGACACGCTCCCACTCATGAGAAAAGGATCACTTTGTCTCACCACTGTACCAACGAAGAAGACTGACCTTTCCTTTACTGTAAGGGAACGTTGTTTCAAGTAACTAAGCAGGTCGTTTAGAATCCAACCGATCACTTTCTTTGGCTTCATTTGGGTCTGTTTTACCACACTTTCAAAGAATTCTACCAGTCCGTCTTCATTCTGTTTAAGGAAAGTTAAATGTGTCAAAAGGATAATGGAGTGCAAACATGATTACAGAATCACAGAATCGTCAGGGTTGGAAGGGACCTCTAGAGACCATCCAGTCCAACCCCTGTGCCAAGGCAGGGTCACCTGGAGCAGGTGACAAACGTTACAGGTTACAATTAATTATATAACTACACTCAGCATATAAATGCTCAGTCCTACAGTAAACTTCAGTTGTGAATTCACTGCAGAGTCACAAGACTTTGGAGCAATTTTATTAACATAACAGCAAACAATCTCATGCCTAGAACAGGAACATACAGTTTATCTGTCAGCCTGTCTGTTTCAAATGAACTTCCAACAAGTGAGCGATCATTTTTCTCTTAATGGCTCCCTAAAATTAGCATTTGGAGAGAAGCTTTCTCATCTTTTCAAGTGTTCTATGTATAATGCTAGAAAATACAATGCTGCCATCTCACAGGCTGTCATGCTACCTTTTACCAAGAACAGCCTTTTCCTGAAACTGTCTACAGATACTTCACTTGATCTTGCAATCACTTCTATTTATTTTGGATTGAATGTGTAAGTTTAGCTTGCATTTACCCTTCAGTGATATGGAAAGGTCATATGTAAGAAGCAGGGTTTTGTTTTTCCAGGTTTTTTCAGAGAAGCTATGGTAAGCTTTTACATAGCACACTAAATGCTCAGAAGATATGATAGTGGGGGATTCAATTTATAGCCTAAGTGAAATCTGAGATTGTTTTTAGAAGAACAGATACTGCACAGTCTGTTGAATGCTGTGATGTTTGTCATCAAGGCATTGATGGAGCTTTAAGTGCAGCACAGAACTCATTAGGTTTACTGAACGCTGAAGAGGTATGAAGTGGCAACTCCTACCTTTTCAAGGAGGAATTCAAATCCAGCATGCCACTGGACTTCTGCAGTATGTGGCATAAACACACAGGAGGACAAGCCAGCTCTCAGAAGTCAGGAGATAACAGCTTAGAGATAGCCAAAGAGCTATTCTAAGTATACAGTCATTACAGTGAAAACATTTCTCAAACACATACCGACTGCAGCCAGATCTCCAAACAGTTATGAGAAAAAAAGAGTGCAGGGTAACCAAAAATGAAAGTCTGCGTTCTCCACTCACATCCAATCAAAACAATCTAATTTGCCCTTGTTTCTAAAGGCCATTTACTGCCATAGCAATACAGAATTTTAGACTTTTCTTCTCCAAACTTTCACAATACAAACTTCCAAAAGCTCTGGCTTTTCAGAAGACTGCAAACTACTGGTCTCTGTTCTGTGAAACAGAACAAAATGTACCTAGATTAATATCTGATGTCCTGTAAAACTGGTGTGATAAAAATCAGACCCACCCCTTTCACCATGACAAAGGAAACCAACTTCTCAACCTTGGAAACCACTGAGGTATTCTGTGAATCAAGGTAAACCTTCTAACTCCCACTAGTTATCTATCTACCACACAGACATAATTCTCTTCTTCTCCAGCCTTCTAATTTAACTAGCAGTTACTCTCTAATCAAATTATGCAAAACTAAGGCTAAAAAGACTAGAGGAACAAATTTAAGTTAACAAAAACAGTAATGGAATGACATGATTACCAAAGCACAGTAAATTTGATTAAAAACTGTGTGTGTTAAGCAGAATTCCTAGAATGATGCATTGCCAAGTACTGTACTCTTTCTAATTCACCTCAGGATTCAATGGCGCAAACAAACACTCATTACTTAAACAGTGGGTTCCTTTACACAGAAACAATTGTCCAATCTAGGTAGGGAAAAGCGAGTATGCCTGAATGCTGGTTTCTTTACACATGCTGCAGAAGGTTTTACAAACATTCCAGGCAGAGTAGGTCTAGCTTCAGCATTATGCAGAGGCAAGTAATGTCTGCAGATGCCACATGTCTGAATGCAGCTACACAGCTCAGACGCAGCATGTCTGGCGCCTCCATCATGTATAGGCTACAGAGCGTATCCCTAGCAGTGGGCACATCCAGATTTCTGGATACTTACAGCCTGGCTGCAGCGACAGTTCTGATCCTGCTGCCAGACCTTTGAAAAATCAAGGACAAACATACACAGCCGTTGCATTTTAATCAGATGATTTTCAGGCAGCAAATGCAGAAAAGTCCAGGAAAACTGAGGGAGACAGACTTACATACACGAGTCTCTAAACCCCATACTCACTACTTGTGCACACATAACCAGACACATTCCCCAAAATTTCCCTGCACTTAATTTTGGGTTTTTTAAAGTGACTATCATTTTTTGTAGCCAAAGAGAAGAAAACCCAGTAATGCTAGGCTGAAATGAGTAAGGCAGAATGTCAAAACATCAGAATGACTGACAGAAATGAAACATTTTCCTTATCTTCTTGTCATATTAAAAAAAATGTAGGCATAACTTGATTAGTTTCAATTTCTAGATACTGTGCTACTTGACCTCAATTAGGTTTACATTTTGGTAAACTTTCGTCCTGCCAAATTCACTCCAACTACCAACACACTCACAGACCTGTCCCTTGCGGCAAATCTGAGCTGAAAACCACTGCATGCTCCAACATGCTGAATTTAGAGGAATGCTAACTGCCTGTTCTCTCTTCATTCTGCATTCTATACTCTAAACTTCATTGAAAGAAAACCAGAAATCTGGAATAGCAGGACCATGATAGTGATCCACACCACTCAGTGCTCCCAGACACACCAAATACGCTGATAATTTATTCATGTCTCACTGGCATGAAACCAGTATCACAGTTTCACCAGTATCACCAGACACATCAGTATTTCAATCAGATGCAAATTTCTTTCTTAAACATGATTTTAAATGATCATTTCATAGCATTGAGATGTAAAAAACCCTAGTGGTGTAGTGATTTCAGGTACCTTTTAAACAAGTTTAAAATAATACTTTCTTTTACAGAATACCACGGGTACAATCTTTAGGGACATTGGAACTGTAATGCAAACGTACTCTTTTAAAGACCTGTAATGTTTCCCAAAGAACTAAAGAAGAAAACTTCAATGTTCACAAATAAAATGTTATTTGCTGCTTTGTTATTCCCATTTTCACCATCACAGTTCCTACGATAACCAACTATGAGGTAACAACTGCTGCAAAAATGTTCAAGATTGTCAGGGGAAAAAAGCCCAGAACATCCAGGAGACAAGTAGACCAGTCAAAGAAAGTTCAAACTTTTTCCTAAAGCTTCTTATAAAATGATCTGAATTCTAAAAATAAGCGTAAGTTCACCTGCACACTAACATGTATGAGAATGGCATGGTATAAAACAAAATGGTCAAAACCAATTTCTCCACAGTCCCTGACTGTTTGAAGGAGTCACCAATGTGATTGTTCCACCAGGGCAATCAGCCCAAGTGGAACAGCCACGTTTATCTGAGTAAGCAGGGGAACCGCAGATTCACAGGAAGACCTGGAATTCACATGACAAAGGAAGTGATCAGAGTGGTTTCTTCTTATGCTGTACTGTGATGATGTATTTTCTGGTTGGACCTCCCTGGACCTCAGCACACATTTTGAAAACAAAATGTCACATTAATACATTAATACATTAATGTCTATGCCAATATATCTTATTTTTTTACTCAATAGATGGCAAGATGAAAATACTGTAATACCGTAACTGGCAAAGTTGTCAGAGATCCTTCTTGACTGCTGCATTTGCCAGCTTACCAATTTACAGAGCGAAGTAAAATTTGCATGCAGAAACTGAGTACCCAAATACCATGGAGTCTACATGGCTCAAAGAATTATATCCTTGGGTAAGAATCGTTCTGCATCAAGAAAAATCAGAAACGTAATTTATTTCTGCAATTTATACAAAACTGCCAAAAATGTAGCTGTTTACATTTTATGTTACGCTATGAAGTTATTAATAGGGTACTCTCAGTACATCCTGTTATTAGGTACAGCAGGAATCTCAGTTTCTCAATGTTATAAATAAAATGGGGAATTCGTGCTCGAATATGTTTGTATTAAATATGTTACTAGTTTAATATAAGGAAACTCGCCTAGAGAGACTGTGGCCTCGCCCAAGGGATTCATTTACAACTTAAAGACAGAAACACAATGAAAGGAAAGGCATTGAGAAGACTACATCTCCAAAGGGATTTACTGGCAGGACTGATTGAGACCCCTCCCAATCCAGGTGCTAACGGCAGGAATTATTGATTATCTCAAATACTAACGATTGGACTAAAGATTTCCCGGCAGAAATTTAGGTGCTAACAATCAGACCAAGGATTTCCCGGCATAATCTCAAGTGCTAACGACCGGACCGAGAAATTCCCAGCAGAGCTGATGGACCATCTCAAAATCAAGATAAAGAACATCATGACCCATCAGACAACACCCCCCCAATTAATCATATACAGGATATGCTTTGTCCACCCCAGTTTCATGAATACAAGATCTCATGAATATGCTAACGGACAAGAGAAATGTCGAAATCCAGACTTCATGGGAAAAAACTGTATAAAACCCGGCTGTTGGGAGCAGTAGATGTGAACGGTGGGAGGTTTGATGCGATAGAGGTCAAACCAACGTTCACCCAGGGCCAACCCCGGGCTTGGCACTGTCTCCTTTTCGATCGTGGCTTTGGGTGTTCGTTTTTCTAGGACACTAAATAAATTTTATACTTGTTTCTATCAAATTTGGCGTACATATTTATTACATCAACACTACAGTATGTACAGGGAACTCCTGTGTACAAGGACAAAGCTCTGGAAACAAGCTCAGAAGGAGGCTAGCCTGCATGCTGGAGAATGTTTGTTTTATTGTAACTTTGGCACAAAATGCTTTCTCTAACAAGTTGGTGCAGAACAGACTTTGCATTTTATAGCCATCCCTCTACAACTGCCGTTTATTTAATGAGCACTCCTGGGCGCTCGAACCTGAAAGAATACTTGTTAGATGTATGCATCTGGCCCTATCAGCAATCCTGTGCAGCTTCTGATGCAAGCTGAACGCAGCAATGGACGCGGTGCTTCCCGAGGAATTAAGGCTAAGGGGTCTCCCAGTGCACAGGCAAGCAACTCTGGTTGGGAGTGCACAGGCTGACATTCTAATGCACAATAGAGATCCACAACGAAGAACATGGTCACTTCATGCATTCAAACGGATGCATTAGCTTATTACAAGCCCAATCCCAAATATCAGTTTGGAGCTTACTAATTGTCTTACACACTGCAAAAAGGAAAAAAAGCGAAAAGGGGAAAAACAAAGGCAATAAAGGATGTCAGAGAACAGCTGAAAAAAGGGCAGTTGATGAGGCAAATATATAGGGCTACTTGGCAGAGATGACAGAAGCCACCCATAACAGCAACTTGATACACACAAAAGGTGGGCTGATGCCAAGTGAAAGGAGTGGGTGCCCTGGGTGTGGCTGCCATAGAATTTATGTTCTAAAGAGGGTGCTGTGTTTTGGATTTGTGACCACAGCAATGCTGACAACACACAGGTGTTTGGCTACTGCTGAGCAGCACTTTGTGTCTCTGCTCTGTCCCCCACAGCAAATAGGCCAAGGATGGGCACAAAGCTTGGCAGGGACACAGTCCAACAGAAAACCAAACTGATTATATTCCACGCCCTGCTCAACATGGAAAACTGGGGGAAGGGGGTTTTGGGGGATGTAGTCAATGTCACTGGCTGCCAACTGGCAGCACATCAGTCTAGTTGTGGGAGTGGTGAGTGATTGCATGTGCATCATTTTTAGGTTTTCCTCTACTCCATTCCATCACTAAAGTGTTTCTTTCAAACTGCGAGTCTTACTTTTGCTTTTCCTGATCTCTTCCCTGTACTACTGACATGGAAAATGAGCAAGGAGCTGTGGTACTTAGCAGCTGGCATGGCCAACCCGCCACAGAGAGGAAGAAGTAGAAAAATTCAAAAAAAAGGATGCAGGACCTATCTACCCTTTCTACTCCTATGTTTATTTTAATATGTGAGATATGTTAATGTGAAAAAATGCATGCATGAACAGGAATACTGGCTGCAAAATCATATTTTGCAGCTTATACAACGAAATAGAAAGGCAAGAACTGCTGACACCTCTCAATACTATGACTGCAGTCTTACGACTTTGATGAGACTTATGACTCACCTACCCACCAAACAGTCTGCAACTCACTAAAATGGCACAGCAGCACAAAAGCAGTTTTCCTAAGAGCTTTCCTCAGAACACAGAATCATTTTCTTCCTGTAGAATCAGCCTCTGTACAAGTGTATTAAATTACAGACATACACAGAAGGGATATGAGGTAGTTATGCACACTACTTTCCCTTCATTTATAGTCAAAGGAAAGGATCTCCTCCAGAGGACACTTTAAAGTACTTACAGTTCTGCTCTGAATCTCACTCTGAAAAAGTCCTTTTCCTTCTGTCTCCACTAATGACAGTGGTAACCAAAGCAGGACATTCTCCTAGCTTAGCTGGATATGTGAAATGTCTCATCTAGGGTGAGTACACTAACTCCCTCCCCAGAGTCACCACTGGTAAAGAGAGATGACAGTTTGCATTTAAGAAGCTCCTCTAGAATAATTTTGGGAGTTATGAGATTTTGCTGTCACTTCCTTATTTATAACTGTACTTGCCACATCTTTTCCCTTCTCATCCCCTCTTCTGAACCTACCCCTGGTAAACTGCACTGTGAGGTCAAAGTTGATACTGTGCAACTATGTGGTATATTTCGCTAAGAATAAATCTGGGGGGAAAGGGGAGGGTGGGGAGAGAGTGTTTCCAATAACGTGGGAGGTAGGTCAAGGATCACATGAAGCTGAAACATTTAGACTTTGGATTTTGATTTGTGTTCATTAAATACAGTCAATGTGCCCAGCCTTGCAGCTGGCCCAAAGCTGAAGAGCAGGCACTTGCAGACATGGGTCTGTATCCAGAAGCTGTACATCTGTTGCAGTCAGTCACGGGTGCATCAATGTGTAGACAGACAAGATCAATATTAAATAACAGTTATTTGACTGCACTTTGCGTGAGAAACACTTCTTGGCACACTGTGGTCATTTTTTCCACCATTCTGTGGGTACGGCTCCATGGTACAAAGTTTGCATTGGACACATTTCCAAATAAGAATATTCATAAGGACTGACAGCTGGTTAATATGACATTTGTAAATCTTTTCAAAAACCATGCAACTTTGAAGTTTCTAGGCTTATTTTAGCACTTGATCAATAGACCTACCAGTAAGGTGAAGCTGTGTTCAGGAAGAATCCCATATTGTTCAACAAGCTTTTCTCTCTTCACACTGGGGAGGTCAGGAAGTCTCTCATGAATCCAATCAATATTTATCACTTGCTGATAGTTCATATTAGCTGGCAAAGATTTTGCATCGTACAGAATCAGAGGGGGAAGGTTTGGTTCTGGCATGAACCTAGTAAAAACAAAGAAAAACTCCTTTATCAGTATTTCCCCTCAGAAGCTAAACAACAAGGAATAAAATTTATTTCACAATTTTATACTTCCTGAAAGTTGTATCACCCTTTCAAATAAACAAATTATTAAAAATTAATGACTTCGTATATCACTGGTAAGTAAGTAGAAAGAGACATGGCCCCAAACTGTTGCAAAGCTTCTATTTTTTTTTGTCATGTATTTTACACCAATTGTCAGAGTTCATAATACAAAAGGGGGTAATTCAAACACTTCTGCACCAAAAATAATAATAAAACATCCCAATAACACCAATAATAAAAGATATGGAAAGAGCCCACTCTTTTTGGCATCAAGCATGAATTACAGACCTGGACAAAAACGGGCGTGGGCTGTCAGGGAAGAACTCGGATTGACAGCCAACTGCCAGGAGTGATCATGGCAGGTTGTAACCTTTTCCAGACAAACTTCAAAAATCTTGATGAAATCTCATGCTGTGCTAAAAGCAAAGTTACTGTGCTCAGCAGGGTGCCATCACAGAACAAAAGGCTCCCTTAAAGAGAAGGCCAATTCAAATAACTGCGAATGAAGCAGAAACTTCACTCTTACATGATCAAATGAGGGGTTCAAAACCACTAGAATAAACGGCGTTGGGCTATAATGATTTCTTTTTAAAATCTACCTAAACATAGATTTTAAGTTTAATGTATAATGTGCAGCACTAAGTTGCAAAAAACCCTAAAAAATGTAGTTTGTAGTTCAATACTGTTCCTAATCTTAGTACTAGTAATAATCTTTGCGGTCTTTATTTGAAATATCTTAGACTCATCAATTTTGTCTAGGTTTTATCGAATTTTCTTTTGCATTTTTTCAAATTAGTCTTTTTAAATAAGCCTCATGCCTGCCCCTACCATAACAAGGAATTCACAAAATGGTCACTGCTGCATTTCTACAAAAACATAATCTAAAAAGCAGATTTAAATTCAAAGTTTGTGGGATGTTTTCAGAATTGTTGCTCTGCTGTAGCAAGATCAGTGCTAGAATATAAGATCTAACAGGAACACAGAGCTGACAAAGCTAAGAGGCTCTGAAAGTTCTCCTGCAGAACTACAATTCTCCCGCTGCAAAGTGAACTCTGGGAGTAACAGGAAGCTCTCTGTGGGATGCAAAGCTAGGGAACTACTAGGAGGATCTGCACTACGATGGTCCGAAGTAGCTGTGCTGCTGCCTTGCAGTGTTGCCTCAGAACTCATTCCCAGCAGCACTGCTTTCCAACAGGACTCGTGCCTTGTCCCCTCAGCCCCACAGCTAAATCCTTCCTAGGTGACTTTAGGGTTCAGTGGCTGTCATCTCACACTTATGGAAGGCAAAGTACTTAACAAGGTAACACCTTCATTAGGTCTACAAAGAATGCCAAGGTAGAAACCTGCCCATGAATGCTGACATCTTTCAATAGCAGTTAGGATTTTCAGTGTTTGTGATCTGTGATCACAAAATCTAAGCATGGAGAGGCAGGGCCTGGTAGCTGAAAACGGTCTCCCTCTGTATTTACTTAAAGCAGGACCAATGCTGAACTCAGAATATTCTGATGTTTTATGTCAGGCATTCTTAGAATACACTTATACTGGCCATACAGAAAACCTTCAACTCTCTCACTTTGAGCTGAACTACTCCCAGCCTCGTCTCAGGGAAAGGTCCAGGGGTTTTACCAGAAATGAGACACAAATCCAGATCTGAACTGCTCAGACTAGCACTGATTTTGATAGGTCTCTGCCCCTTCCAGTGGAAGGTAAACTTCCAATACATACTCACTGCACGGACTAACTTTAAATCCTTATTACATTGGCTACACTTCAGAAATCTAATAAATTCTCAGTTTGTGAAATGTTAAGTCTATTAAAAAAAATACCGATAATCCAGTTTTCCTTCTTTGTCTCTCATTGGTACTGTGCACCTAAAATAAAAACAAAACAAGATGTGGTTAAGAGGTACACCACAGAATTAGTTTTATGGCAAAAACACAACCCAAAACCTCTGCCTCATAAAGATTAGGAGAGCCTCTTAAAACCACTTCAGAGAATAAGTGCATGTAAGAGGGCAGTCATTTTCACACAGACACTGCTTTATGCACCACACAATCTGTTGTGAAAAAGCCTCAGCCTTAAATTACTCCCTATGAGGAGGCTATACTTGTGAACATTAGCTGTAGAAGACACAAGTTGAGCCATACTGTATTACATCTCCTGATCACGTCACTATGTGACGCATATGTGGGCACTCTAGAGTGGTTATTCTATGTTCCTCCAAAATAAAAACTCACCCAAGCTTGGAATCAAAGGCTCTTGTTTCATTCAAAATTGTCCCTCCATTTTCAAGCTCTTCAATTTGCCTCTGTATTTCATAGTCTGACAGTAATAAAAGAAAAAAGAGTAAGCTTGTTAGACTATACTATTAACTTTAGTGCACTCTGCTATTTCATTTTTCACTGCTACGCAGTAATGGAAGACTTTGTTGTTTTAACCTTAATGAAATCAACAGCAGTAGTTATGGGCACAATTATCAGTCACTGTCTCTCTCTCCAGTACTGTTTATTTCTTTGTGTGTTTTCCTCATCTTCTTTCATTTCCTTTAAATGGAAACCATTTTCTCCCAGGCACTGCAGTCAAGTCATACGTTCCTGGTGACCTTGCAGTCACCCACTTCAGTTTTCTTTTGGAGATGTAACAATCAGCTTTTTTTGCTCATACCCAAGCTGCATCTGAACTTCACACACATTATGTACCATATGCAGTGGAAAGCAATCATCTCCACTGGAGGACACAAAACCATAACTACCATATTTCAGCACATGCTAGGCACTGAACCACCTGCTTCATTCTTGTAGGCAGAGGTTTTACTGCAAAAAACCTGCAGTCTAACATGCCCGCTCTTCCCAGAGTATCCCATAATAAGATTTATTCTGTCAGGCTGCAGCAAGATTAGGGCTGCTCCATAAAGAGGGATAAGTCAGGAGTGAAGGGTGACCAGAACCCAGGCCATGCCCTCATGGTCTGATGCAGTCCCACTAGTCTGGATAGTGTGAGCAGGGGCAAGTGCTGCTAAGAGAGTCCTCTGACAGTGTCAGTAGAGTTGAGGGGATGAGCTGAGTCCAGGGTCCATTCAGGCAGCTCATGGAGAAGCCAGAGCTAAGTCCTGAGATAGGACTGGGAACAAGACTACAGAACAGGTCCAAGGTCCTTCAGGAGACAAGACTGAAAACTGGCACATGTGTGACACAGCCACTCAGGGAAGGTCTGAAGGCCCCAGCCTGAGCCTAAATGGGACTTCTGTACTCAGAGGCAAGGCACAAGAAGAGACACCCAGGCAAAGCTAGTCAGGGCATTTAAGGCCAATTACTGCACTCAGAAGCCTGACATGTTTCATCTCAGACCAAATAAAATATCTACAATGCTCTCATAATGAAGCAACCACCATTTACCTACTGCTTTTGCCAGAAATCGTATGCTATTGATATTCTTCACTTCAGTCCTCACTCCATAAGGCTCTCCAGGGTGATGCACAGAAACATTGGCATCCACTCTCAGCTGACCCTCTGGAAAAGGAAATTTTATTAACAGAACAGTCAGCCCTGCACACTAGAGTTAAAAACCTTGTCATGCATTAATAAACTGCATACTATGTGCTGAGCATTAATAGCAGATTTCTCTATGTTCAGAAAGGAGTAACAACCACTTCATCGTAGCTTTCTGTTTGTCATTCCATCTCAAGGCACTGCCTTGCAGCATTCAAAATAGTTTTAAATCATTGCTCGTAATTCCTCTCAGAAAACTGCATGGTGCAGTGCAGCACAGATCCTCTAAGCCATACAGTGAAGAGAGCTTCTGATTCACAGCTCTTAAGTAAAGGGCAGAATTAGACGAGTAAAGTGGTGGATTGTGAGCTTCCACTCCTCTCAAAGCAGCATAAAAATACCTTTCGGAATTACAATTTGATGGATATATACTACCCTAGCATGGAACACAAGAACTTAAGGTTATGTTGAACAGATTTACTACGGTGTTCTTGGAAATTTACAGCTCAAGGATAGAATGTGAGAAGCAGTGGATTTTTTGTAATTTTCTTCTTCAGGAAACTGCAATCTTACCCCCCAAAATGTCCCTGGCTGCCAAAAACTGTTCCAAGTTTTATATAAAAGCATCATGCACTCTCACCCTTAGAAATTTTTAATGACTCAACCACAAGGAAATCATAGTTGTATCTTTTTAAGTATTGTTCCCCTAAAGACATCCCTTCCAAGAAGAAAAGGCTTGCCACAGTTATCAGCTGCTGGGAATACACAAACAGGAGAGGCTGTATACATCCTGGCATGTTAAGAAACATTATTTTCCCCATATTACACAGTGAACATCTGCAGCCTTTCCCTGTGTTTTTTTTTAAATTCATTTTTAAATTTCAAACACAGATAAAAAGAAACAAATGCCTACTCACTGGATACAGCAGCATTATAAATGAGAGTGCAAAATGGCTCAGAGTTAAAACTGTGAAGATGCTACAGCTTCAGAAGCCATTCCAGTCAGTAGATTTGAATTGACTGGCAAGGCCTTGGTACAATCTGTAAAAGCAGGCTGGATGACAGCACACTAATTTCCCCTGTCTTCATAGAGTCCTGCCAGACATGCAAATGAGACAAAGATGCTGGAATGACCCAACATATCTTTCAAGGGAAGTGTTTCACGTGTGCTCCCTCTTCGGAGTGAAACTTGTACTTGTTCCAAAGGAGGAACAGTCTTGTCCTGCCCTTGCTTCATTTGAGACGTGACCTGTTTCTACTTGGATGTAGCTGTCACTGTGACCAGACAATGAACTTAATCAGGCATAAGTGAAAGGAGACCCAGGTTGTAAATGTTCTTAAAAAAAAAAAAAAAAACAAACTTTTTTTCTTTAAGACCAGCTTACCTTTCTTTCACTTTACAATGAAATCATCTTTTCATTTGTTTGTTGATAATGAAATAACACCTGATAAAACCGGACACTTGTCTTCACTGTATATGCAAAAGCCCCTAAAACTTTCACTTTGAAAGAAAAAAAAAATCCAAATACTTTTATAGCTAACTATCCTGGAAGAAAAATATTTCCAATAAAGGGATTCTCCTATAAAGTCAGAAATCTCCCTGCAATAAAAGGTATCATGATGCAATTCCAATGGCAATCTTAGGGCCAAATTCAGCAGTGAAAAATGGTTGTATACATGTATGCCCACAAAGGCCCTTGAAGAAGCATCCAAACTGGCCACCTAATACTGACAACTGTGTCTTATTTGACATGTGGGACACCTGTGTGAGAAGAGATTCAGAGAAATAGATAATATCTAGCTATTATTATTATTTCCCGCTACATTAAATTAAAGTTGCATCAGTAGCCAATGTATATTGGATCCCATTTATTGTGTGATGCATGGACCACTCTGACTCAGTTTTCCAGGAGACATCCACTTATATAATGGACTGAATTTGTTGCCAGACAGTGAGGCCAACTGTCACAAGCAAAAATATAGCTTACACTGTGAACATTAATAAACAGCTGCTTATTGTGGGTATGTGTGGAGGGGATGAATGCCTGAAACCACTTTTAAACTCTTAAGCAGATGTCTGCTACATGCTATCTGTAACCATGGGCTGGTTGTAAATTTTGGTAACAATAAGACTGAGGAAAAATGGCATGACCCAAATCTTCCAATTAATGAGACAGAATCACCAGTTAGGAGACTGAATGCAGGCTATACTTCTGCACATCACCTATATTGTGAAAACTGGGGCCTTAAAATTGCAGAAAGAAGAGGTGGTGCCAGAAGCAATGTTCCTACAAGAGGAAGTGGTCTCAGAAAGATAGGTAATCTTGGCTAAAATTAACCCCACCACCCATTTCTGTACATGCTGTTGGTTAGTCCATCTCATCCACGACACCAGCACAAGTTTACTACCTACATCAATTTTATGACTAGCTGAGACCTGACACTTAGAAGATGATCCATGTTCCCACTACTTTGTCCCTCCCATACTCTACAATTAATCCTTACTACAGATCTTTTGTGCTGCAGTGCTGTGGCAGCAAGATGGAGAGAGACAGGGAGAAGCACCACAAGAGCCCTGGGGACTTTTCTTCCCGCCTAGCTTTATCCTATAAAATTACTGTGTGAGGAAATATAACATCCAGCATGGCAAAGCTCTGCATACAAAGGCAGGCCTATAGGCATGGCAGACATTAGGACAGACTCTGAGGACTGTAAAAACAACAGCCGGAAAGGGCTATACATTATAAGCAATCACAGAGCAAAATAACCAGAAGCTGCAAAACTCCTGCAAACACAGAGAATTACTGGTGACAAGGGAACGTGCCTTTCTCCCCTCAGTACCTGCCATGACTGCCTGGCTGCTCCCAAGTGTTTGCAGAATGAGCTGAAGCTCTCTGACTGCTGCAGCTGCTTCTTCCCCACAGCACAGATCAGGCTCCATGACAACCTCCATGAGACCAACTCCTATCAGGGAAAGAGACAGGAGATTTTCAACAACAACTTTTGATCTTGGCATATTAAAATGCAACTGGCTAAACACATGAAAGAACTTGGGCCTTTTTAAAAAAAAATAACAAAAATACATAAACCCCCATGTATTATTTAGTAACTGTCACAATGGGCCTAGCTGCAGATTGCTATAAAAACTTTTCCTTCTATTTTTTTAAAGTAACAGACAAACTGCAGACAACCCTCCACCCTTTGATGACATGTAGATCAGAAGGACCCATTCCTCTTCTGCCTTTCTCTAGAAGAACTCTCATTTAAAGCCAATCAGGTTCAAAATGCAAATTTATTTATCTTAAACTAATCTTGGAGTGGGCAGAACTGCAAATAGATCTAGTCTAGTTTTTAGCTTCAGGACCTAGCTTTCAAGGGATCTGAGCAGCCACAGCCCTCAGCTTCAACAGACAGCAGAGCACTTGGTCACAGGCTAGGCCAGCCAGGTTGCTGCCCATGTTGTGTGCTCCTCTGGATCACTCCATTTACAATTTCCAAGTTAAAAGAGAAAATCTGCGTTTCTTCAAAGCTAATAATTAAAAGAAATGTCTGACTCATGCACCAACAAATTCCAACAGCTGCTCTTTCTATACACAAACTTGATTCACTAGGTCTCTTATATTTTACTTTTTTTAACCACACATACATTGCAGAGTTTAAATAGCTGAGTGGCTCTATGTGACTGACACAGCTTTGAGCAAACTGCAGCCAAGAGATTTCTAACTTGCTACTGCCAATTGCCATCAACCAACAGCGAACGGGAATGGTTTACTGGCCATTAAAAAAATCAAGTATTCATCTGTTTCAAGTGTAGCAATCATTTTTATGAATTATTTTTTCAAGAAGAGAGACATAAAGCTGTTTTTATTTTTTGCCTGTTTCCTGTCACCCATTTACCTTTAAAGACTCCTCTTACCCCAAAAGGAGGAGAAAAATAGGAAAATAATCCAAGCCTACCAGCCCTATTCAAGTCCACAAGAGTCTGGCTCCTTGTGTCATCATGGAGACTTTTTCCACTGTCTTGCTCCAACTGAATTTGTTTAATCCTCACAGTTTTGGTCACCATCTGGCTCATCTTGTTGTCTATGCAGAGACTGTATGACAGACTTCCATTCACTGCAATAGGAACTCTTTGCTGAGTGATTTGATAGCCAGCCTGTCAACAAAATTAGCTTTATACTGAAATGAAACATTCACTTTTCAGAAAGCAGACCAAGTGCAAATATAACTGACTAAGAACAAAACTGAAAATGCAACATCTTTCACAGTGACCAATTTAAGACAAGAGAATACATGCACATGTATATTGGTTTGAAAAAAAAAC
>VZRO01007420.1:5461-28081 GCA_013397915.1 Daphoenositta chrysoptera
GGGAACAGCAGGCTGGAACAGCAGGAGGTGAACAATTCCGGGTGGCAGGCGAGATGTATCAAGCTCTGGAGCTGCAGCAGGAACCCCGGGAGGTCTCGGCAGGCAGGGTGCACGGTGCAGGACAGCGAAGCAGTGGCAGAGGAATGGCGGGGGTGCGGCCCAGCTCCTAGCAGGGCAGGGAAAGGCGGGCTTGGAATCCCGGGCTTTCCGGCAGCAAGAGCGCAAAGCGATGAATTCCCTGCACCACTAGAGCAGCTCCTCTACCTTCCAGTGCCAGAAGGACAAGAGGGCTAGGGGTCCCATCCACCACCTTTTATCCAGTTCAAATCTCGTGGCATCTTGCCTTGCACAACAAAATCCCAGGTAAAAGAGGGCCGCCACCTGGACCCCTTCCTGTGGCCAGGTCTTTTGTCTCTCTTAAGTACTCAGCAATTTGTGTCCTAGCAACACGTATGGGGAAAAATTCTTTATGAGAAAAAGAAAATAAAAAAACAAAAATGGTTTTTTAAAACTCCAACAGTCACATATCTTCTCTCAGGTGTTCAAGAATAACTACCTTCTCCCCAGGTTGTGGGATGTAATTTTACTCGTTTTCCATTTCCAGCTTTGTGAATGTAACCAGGAGTCAGTGAGGAGTTTTAAATTGTGTTCTGCTTACAAAGCCACATCCCCAGTCAGCTCCATTTGGCTCACGGTAGTGCTTTGCACTCCAAGACATCCTTCCTTAGGAGGCACTTCTTGTGATGGACTTCAAATACTAGAGAGAGACTTTGGGAGAAACAATTCGAATACAGAGGCTGTATCTTCTGGAGATTCCCAAAATGTCTTCTGATGCCAGATGCAGTCAGCTGTGTTTACTTCTGCTGGAACTTTTGGTCGTACATGGCTTAAGTTTTAGGTAGGATTTTCAGGAGCCAAGACTGAGTGAAACAAACCTGCTTGAATTGGTTTGAATCTAATCAAATAGTACATGTTTTGGGTGTCAGATGTAGGTGAGTGTTCTATGAATTAACAACATTGAGATCACATGATTTGAGGATGCATACTGATTTTTTTTTTTAATTGCTAGATGTATCTTTGTTTTGACGAGTGTGTCATTAATACCCAGCTTCTTGTGTCAGTCTGGGAGAAGGGAGTGATGGTTTTGTTCTAAAGAGAGTCAATGCTGATGGGGGCCCCAGAAGTAGTAACTGTTTAATCTTTCATGTGAAAAATGAGGTTCACTCTCCTGTTAGGATTAAAAAATTTAATAAAGGACAATCGGGGACAGAGATAATAAAGCAAAAGTACAGTGCTGGGTGCTTGGCACTCAGCCAAGAGCACGCCTGCCATTTCGGAGATACCCTTTACATACCTTTCCTATTGCATCAGCCTAATGCATGTTCACGAACAATTATACATATTCAAACTTTTCCCAAAGCTAGTTTACATGTTCCAAGAACTGTTTAGCATGGCTCCTCCTTGAGGAAAAGGCCTCCATGGCCTTTTTAGAGCATGCACCTTCTCTGGCTGTGGTTTTGGTCCGTTATTCTTATCACCTCCAGTTTGGGTTGTGGTCTGTGGGCTCTGCAGATGGTAGTTGCTGATAGCTGGCATGTCCGTAGCAGGGGTCTCCATCCTACATTCACTGGATGTTATCCATCCGAGCAGACAGTTAATTACCACAAGCATAACTATATCAGCTATTTCACTACTATGTCTAAGGTTAGTTAAGAGAAATAAAGGCATCAGTTATTGTTACAAAAACTATATTTTTCTAGTAAAGCTACTTTAGCATTATACATATAGCATTCATTTTAATATTTGCGGAAAGCCAACAGTATTGTGTATTTATCACATTCAGAAAAACAATATGAATTCTAGTTACTCAGAATGAAGTATGGTTGTCTGATCCATCTTATTTAGGATGTAATTGCACAATACCAACTTTGCAAACGTTGTCTTGTTGTCTGTTCTCTTGGTGACTGTTTAGAAGAACAATACCAGAAAAAAAAAAGGAAAAAATCAGTCTGCTCAGTGTAAAGTTTCCTTATACACTGTACTTTCAGATTCTGTCTGATCAGTACCATGTGCAAGATGTATTGGAACGATCTGGTCAGGCTATGGCTGTGGCAAAAGGCTTGTTTGGGGATGCTCCTCGCACACGAACAGGTAGAACATCTCATCTGTATGTGGTAGTACATTTAAGATTATCTCCTTGCTTCCCATAAATAGTCTTGCTTTGCAAAGTGTTCTTTTTAACTGCTTTCATTTCATCATCTAACATAGTATGATTGATCCTGTTTATGTTGAATGAAACACAGGTGAGGATATCACCTCCCATGGCAGGGGAGAGTGACTGATGGCTGGTTATTCCACCATACTGGTCCACTGTGGCATTTCACATCTTGTACTCTGAAACACCTCATGCTCACCATTTCACAGCCAAGCTACTGGCCTGTGCAGAGCACCAGTTTGAGCTGCTGCAATGGTTCTGATTCTCATTGCTGCATGGGCTGACTCTTTGCTCCTGGATATTGTTGAAGATTTTTTAGCAATTCCTGAATGAGGCTTTTCCTTTTCTTAATTTGGCTTGTGGATCCTTGTGCTGCTGGAAGGCAGGACTGGCTGTCTGCATGTGAAATCTTAAACCTAGGGGTTTCTCTCTCTAGGCTGCCATTCCCTTTTGTTCCCAGTGACTGTTTGATCCTGCAAGCTGCTTCTGCACAAGTGTATTTATGCAGGTGGAAAGGACAAAAGCTGAGCATGTGGCCCAATGTATTAAATTAACCCTGTGGTTGGTCTTTGGTTGTTGTTTAAAGTGACATCCCTGTGACCCTTTTTTTTGTGAAGTACAGGAGTTTGATTTTAAGTACGAAGTGCTGCAATGTAAGTACAGACCAAGCCCTCTGTGTTCTTCCCTGTGTTGTCTAATTTCTCTAGGTTTCCCTAATGTAACAATGGCTCCTAACTGTGACCTAGAATCATCTCAAGGACCCATTGTACAAAAACGTCTTCCTCCCAGTGAGCTTTCCATCCTTAGTGAATCTGTCATGGATTCCCAGGTAATGTGTATTTTGTTCCATGTATGTCCTGTGGCTTTTTTGTTGGCACAAAACAAGACTATTCAAGGATAAGAGTTTCAAAGCAGAACTAAACTGATTTTTGTTGACAACATTCATAGAAGACAAGGTTAAAGAGGTGAGTTTGTTTTGTGAGACTCTGGGAATCGTGATTTTTTGATTTCTTAACCTTCAGATATGAGAAACAAACATTGTTATGTCTTGTAGAAGCTCTCTCACATTAGCATGGTCTCCCTTTTAAATTTTGGAATTCTCAGGAAGAGTACAATGTAATTACAGTCTAAGAGAAGAACTTTTGTATCACATAACTAGTTGCTACATTTCAGAATATGTCTCTGATTTACCAATTATGTCTGTGTATATGGGGTCACAGCCATTTGTACCCCAGTTCACTCCACAGCCTTGATGAATCCTACAAATTCAACTTTTACTATTTTGCATTATTTTGCATTTATTCATATTCGTTGTAAGCAATTTTTACATTGTTTAAAATTTAATTTAGTTTACCTTTGTGTTCTGTTTTCTTTTAATAACATGTTGTACCAGGAATGCTCACTGGGGTTTTGAGAACAGGCATATGATGCTCCCAGAAAACTTCCCACTGATGAAGACCAAACAGGCTGTTGGGAGCAAAAGTGATGGTGTCATATTTCCATTGTGCTCTACTCCTGTCTCCTACTAACTTGCACAGATATGTGTAATTTGAGCTGTAGTACTTCTGTGTTAAGTATTTTGGTGTGGCATTTGTTTTTCAGTTTTTTTCAATATGAGGAGTTAACTGCAGCACCTTTGTAAGCTGTGTCACTGGATGCATGCTGCAGGATAAGCTGAACTTTTTTAAAAGAAACATGTACTGATTGTCTGCTAAGCTTCTGTGAGTTCTTCTTATGTGCCTATGACAATCATAAAGGCTCTTTGGTGAAACCTACCCAGAAGCTGATAAACCTGGTAGTTTGAGGAACCCTAATTCCAAATTTGGTTGCTTGGATTTAGCTATAAATGTAGTACATAGGATTGTATTTTGTTCTGGTTGCATTTTACACATAGAATATAAATGTAATTTTGCAGGTCTCATTATGAAGTTGTTTACCTTGTAATGACTGAATGACTGACTTTCAAATGACTGAAATTTTACAAATGATATGATTTTGGTTGCTTTTCCTTATTTTGCCTGCTCTATCTTTGTTTTGGTACAGCCTTAATAGCTTTTATTTTATCCTCTAGTTTGCATGGGTTTTCATATTTAATATAAGTCATACAAGGTAAAGATTGGATATTGAATTGGTCACTTGCTGTGTTATTTTCAGAGACAATTGTCAGTATCAGTATTTCCTAGGTACTAAAGTTCCCCAGAACTTCCCACGAAGGTGTGTGGGTTTGGGTTTTCTTTCTGTGTGGTATTTTTATTTTAAGTATGTTCTGGAGGGGAAGACTAAAACAAATGTTTTTGGTTTTTTTCTTGAAACAATTCCTTAAAATTGGTCTCTAAGTTCTTCTGAAGTCCCTTTTGTTATCTTTGTTGTCTCTTGAAAAGGCTCTTAATGAAGAGGAAGAGGAAGCATTATCAGAAGATGGACACCATGACATTTTGGGTTTCAAATCTAGCATCAGTTCTGACAGGTCAGTATAAATACATCCATTCAGGTTTCTACCTGCTTTACACTGGAAATAGGTGGAGTTAAAAGGGTGTTGAATGGGTATAGCTAAGTTAGTTCTTCTGTTTCCCTTTGCCCTCCTTTCCTGATCTCAGAATTTCAGGGAAAGGCCTTGTTGTAACATTGAGACTGGGAATGAAAGTAAGCAGGGAACTCACCTGAGCAGCTGTAGATAATTTTAGAAGCTCTTTCTAGAAAGATAATCTGGAATCATGCCATTGTCCTGTTACAGTTCACTGTTATGCTTGTTTTGAATGCAGGCTACTTCGGTTGTTGAAAGAAGAAAATGCCTTGGTGAATTCTCAGCTGTGGATTGATAAGGATGTGAGAAAAAACACCTTATCACAGGAATCAAGTGTGCCTTTGACTCCAACAACTGTTTCTCCTTCATTGGATCAGTCAGGTGGGATTTGCTAAATCACAGCAAGGTTGTTAAGCTCTTCCAAGAATCCTGTCTGGAATTCCTTTCCTGCGTGGGGGTGAGAAACAGAAATGTATGCTAATTTGGCTCAGGTGAATTTCCAGACTAAAAAGCCAGCTCTTATCATAAAATATAATACTATTAAGAACACGCCTGAAATATTTCGCATGTGCACTTTTTGTTTTGTTTTGTGTTTAAATCAGCACTCAATGCTACCAGTGTAATCAAGAGAACCCGTTCAAGACTTCAGAATGAAGATGAAGAGTCTGTAGACTCCACTGACACAGTGAGACAAGTGCTGAATCCAAACTCAAGGAAACAGAAGCATATTGCAGCAAAGAGTTTAGTACCTTTAAAAATAATATAACCTTTGTTCAAGGTCCCTAACGCCATAAGAAAATGTGGGTTGGAAGGGATTTTTGGAAGTCATTGCAGGACTAATGCCAAAGTTTGATGAGGAGGTCCTTGAGTCTTGAGCATATCTGAGGATGGATGGATCTGAGGATGGACAGCTCCTTGCCTAGTGTATTTTCCCTGTGTTCTGCCTGTTCATCGGCAAAGCCAAGTCCGTAGGATTCTGGGAACCATAAATATGGCCCTTTGATGCTGCCCATTACCTTGCTGGTCATGGAGTTCTCTCCTGTTCAGGGCTTTTCTAGTTCTGATACAGTTTAAATGCATTTCAATCCCCAGATCCTACACACACTTGTATGAGGGTACTGATATCAGATACAAGCTGTGACATGAAGGGATTGTTGGAAGAGTTGCTTACTAAATACGAGAAGGCAGCTGATGTTTTTCATTAGCAAACTATTTCCATGCATTTAACTGGAAAGGAGAAAAGTACAAACAGGTGTTTCAAAGATAAAAGCATGAAGCAGTCATACTCGAGAGGTACTACTGTGGCAGCAGAAAATGTGTATTTTGAGGATCTGAAAATAGCTGGAATGACTGGGGGACATTCTTTGATGGTCTGTTTCATCTTATGGCAAGAGAAGGCATTTCCTTTGATTTACTTCAATAAACAATGCAATTTCATTGGTACTACAAAGATCTCTATACAAGTCGAAATTCCAATGACCCTTTTTTTCTTCCCCTTCAGTGAAAAGAAAGCAAGCTGCAGAGAACTCTGCAAGGCAGAAGAGAGGTGATTCTCCAGCTAATTTAATCCAGACTGACCTTCAGAGGGACAACAAACCCAGCCTAGATGTTCTCAACCACATGATCCATGAAGTGGAGCATGAACTGGAGGAATATGAGCGATGTACAGGTCGTGAGGTCCAAAAAAAAGAGAGAAGTGAAGGCCTCTCTGGGTTTACACTGTCACTGGTGAACACTCTGTGTCGTTTGATGTGCTACCTCAAAGAGGTGAGACACTTAGAACTGCTCCTGGAGAGTGAATGAAGAAGGGTGTAAAGTTACTTTACAGATGTGAACTTTGGTCTTTTCTGGCTTCCAATCATTTTACGTTGAACTCTGATCATCATTGGTTATTGCTTGGCTTTCATGCAATTAGGAGTTAAAACTTTTCCCAAATTTTTGTTGGGAACTGGTTTGTTAGGAATTGGTATCCCTAGTGAAAATGGAGGAGTTGGCCACAGTGAAAGTCTCTGTGCCTACGAGCAGAAAATACCGATTGAAATAATTTAAAATTTGTTATTTACATATGCTCAGAATTGTAGCGGGGTATTAACTACAGCATTGTTTACAAAATCATTTTCTTCCTTTGCCTCCCAAAGGTGATCCTATTGTCACCAGAGCAGTGGACCCAAATCCCCTATTTTCCTTGAGGGATTCCTTAGCCTTCTTTTTCCATCCATAACAGCAACTTTACCTTGAGCAAGAATGACCTGAAGTGCTCACTGTAACTGTGCACAGCTGGGAATTAATGGAATTCTATAAAGAAGACCACCTGTGTACCCTGTAGAAGGTTTTTTTTAAAAAGAAAAGGAAAAAAAAGTATGTTCTATTTCATCTGTATCCCAGAGCTATCAAGAGGTGGCAGTGCCTCCCAGATTCATTTGGTCTATGTGACATTTTAAACCAGATTATCACAGTTCCTGCACTCTTAATAGGTGCAGCAGAATATATTATCTAAATACTAATGCTCTATTTCATAGCAAAGGTAATAGATCTCTAATGAATGTGGAACAGTCTTATTTTGGTTCCTTTTCAGAGTTTATAATAAGTGAAAGGGGGAAACCCACCTTATTTTAAAATTCTATTTTTTTTTTTTCTTACTGGATATATAATACCAACTTAATCCTTGTATTACTCTGTATTTAATCTGTATGAAAGAATTTACTCTGATGAAGTCCTGGAAGCAAGCATTAAATAATCAATCCAAGAGTGAAAAGCAACTATTATCAGAAGATGGACTTCAGCTGAGAAAGTCTTATGTTTTAAAGCGAGTTAGTAATGCTTGGTCTTGGTTAAAATTGTAATACCAAAGCAAGGAATTAAAATTCGTTCTTCTGCAGTTATAAGGAGGGATCTTAGAATTTCAGGAGAATGTTTATTAGAAATACATCCATTTAATAGCATCAAATTTGTGTTATAAATATAATGGCAGTTATAATCCTATTGTAGATTGTCTTTAATTTGTTTTCTACAGAAATGAGTTATTCTTGAGCCTCAGACTTCTTCCAAAGCTACTCCCATATTTTTTCTTGTTTTACCATTCCATCGTTCCAGAAGTTGATTATCGCTTGCAAAATTGTCTGCAACACTCATAAATTTACTACCTAAATTCTTAAGTAGCAATATGAAGAAGTCACTCAAGCTGCGTAATGTGGTTAATTGTATTCAGGCTTGCTTGAGATAGACACTGTATTCATAGTCTAAGTGACTTTTCTCCTTTTCAGGGAGGTTTAATTACAATTAGAATTTGAGAATTCGCTGGGAAGAAGCCTAGCTTATCTTGAGTATTTCCTAAAGCTTGGTCCCTGTGATGCCAGACATAAATCAAGCACTTGTGTGCACCATCTGTCTTGCCTAGCCATCAGAGTTAGCAGAATTCCAATGCCTGAATTATAACTGGCAGTGCCTTTTAAGAAAATGACTTTGCAGGGGATATTTTAGAAGCCCCTGATTTTAGTTAAACTGTCAGTTAGACAGTCAGTCTTTGTGAGGTTTCAAATATTTTAGAGAGATCTCCTTTCTCTTCTTCCAGTTTTGCTGCAGAAAAGCAGAAGGATGCAATAAAGGATGTTGCTTAATTTATTCTCAAAATTGTATCTAAAAAGTAGGAAGAGAAACTTGAATTCAGAAATCTTTCGTGGAAATGTTTTTATTAAGTGATTAAAAAACCAACACCTCTAAGAAGGAAGTAGTGAATGCAGAAGAGGCTAGAGGAAAGGGGAAAGAGAAACTTCTGAAATGTTTGCAAAACCGTACAAAATTCTTAAAGGGAAATGGATAAATCTGACTTGGTTTCTAAACTAATTTTTATATCAACTTCTAAAAGTAGAATGAATCATTCCCTCCCATTCTGCTAAGAATGCCGTTTCTTTGCCAGGCCCACATAGCAAAAAGAGTATGGGCATATTCCCTGAATCTGTGCTGCTCTGTTCTCCCTCTCTGCTGCATGTTCTGGTGCAGTGTTAAAGCTCATGTGATTAGACTCACACCTGGCAGTGGACTGGGATGAAGATACTTCTTTCAGGGTATACGAGGCCCAAATCCTACCTGGTAGTAGGAATGGATGTTAACCCTGATGTTTTCCGTATGCATAAATGTAAGACAGAGTTGCTTGGAAGCTTCTCCTCCAAGACTAGGTTAGTGCTGTATAGGATTAGTAGACACAGTAGCTCATCCAGATGATCTAAGGCATCAGTAGGCTTCATTACTGACACCAGGGTAGACGTGCTTATTTTGTGCTGTCTTTGGTTTAAAGAGAGGACCACGTACAGTTCTTTTTTTTATCAATTTTCTGAACCAGCATGCTTCACTTGGATTAATACAAAAAAACCTCTTCTCTCTAGCTGGAAGAGAAACAGAAATGGGTGCCTTGTCTCTCATATACTTAAGGGAGGAGTGTCTAGTGGCAGTGTCTGTGAGTTAGTCTCAAAAATATTTATTTATTCATTCATTTCATGTGGATGCAGAGCTGTTTTGTCATAACACTTGAAACCCTCTAGAGCTTTTTCTTTCTGATGGAAAACATTAGAAAGCAAGTACTTTCTCCTTTACTTAGTCAAATTTGTCTTCATTAATGAATTAGGGAAACTAAAGATCAGGCACAAGTAGCATGGGATATTGACAAGCATCAGCACAGCTGGAATTATTTGATTTCTGAATGAAGATTCAGTGACTTAAGAAGCTGTAACAGTGCAGAGAAAAAATGCTTGTAGTTACATCCTGTAAGAGTTGTAAAGGCAGAAGAACAAGGATGTCTAGAATTCCCTACAGTGTCCTGGAGTAACAAAGAAAAAACAGTAAGCTCTCTGATAGTTCTCAAGCCCTGACAGTTGGATTTTGTCATGAAAGTAATGAAGTCAATTTAGCAATAGTGGAGAGATCTGTTACATAATTATGTCATAATGACTCATTCCTGTTTTCAGATATGAGTCTGTATTGGTTTATAGTAGTTTTTAATTTTTTTTCTCCCTCTTTAGACTGAAATGCAGCTGCATGAGAAAGAGATGATGAGGCAGCAGCAGGAGGAGATGTTGAATGAACACAGAGAACTGATTGATGCTCTGACTGCAGAAGTACTTCAAGTAAGGGAAGAAAACATTACTATGCAGGTACTGAACCCCCCTTGCTCCTTACTCATCAGGATGACTTGTTGGAATTCTGAGTTCTGTTGCAAATGTGGGCTGAGATGCATTGTCTCATGTTCTGGAGATTTTAACAATAAACAGAAAGAAAATTATAAAATTGAAGAGGAGCCTGAGAATTACAGTAGCAGGTATGGGTATGGAATGTTTGGAAAGTTGTTTGTTTATCTTTATTTAACTTCAACGCCTGAGAAAGTGCTGGTTCTGTGAAACTGAGCTTTGCTCTATGCATCTAAAAGTTTAGGCATCTTCCTTCATACTTCTATAATGTTAACACTACTGGAGCAATGACTAGATGTAATACCACAGTCTCCTTTTTTTAGTTTGCAGTGTAGGTAGATTTATTAATGGCTATATTTGGGAATGCAGTGATTAGGAAATCTTAGAAAGTGAGGTCATGAGTAAGAAAATGGAAAACAAATAATTTATAAATGAGAAACATGGAGACAATAATATTTAATCCTTGCTGGAATCCTACGGATTCACTAAGTAGTACTAAGAGGCCAAATTTCTTCTCAGGGCTGCTTGTAATATATAATTTTCTAATTTATGTTGGTAGAACACAAATTTCTGTAATTCTGTATATTTTTTTTTCCTCCTTTAGAAGAAGCTTCAGCAATACATGACAGTAACAGATGAAAAGCTGATGTGTCTCACACAAGCATTTAAAGGCCTCCCTTTGGTAGAACCTGAAAGAGAACAAAGTCCAAAACATTTTGGAATTGCAAGCAAAGGCCCAGCAAACAGCCAAGGTGTGTACATGTATGTGTGGAAGGATGAAAGAGGAGATGTGGCTGGTTTATCCCTGTAGTGGAAAATCTGGTGTTTAATAGATGGCTGTTTGCACAAGTACCTCTTGCATGAGATTGAATGTCACTTCTGTAAATTCCCATGCCATGGGTTCTGCTGGGAGCACAAGCAAAGGAGGAGAGTAGCCTTCCCCCATTAAGATGGCTTCCAAAGTTAGTTTCATTCTGAGAGTCCCAAAAACCTCCCAGAAACCCAAAGAAATCAAACCCAACAGAATCAGGATCTCAGCTTCCTGCTGCTGAGCAGCCTGACAATCTGAGACTGGGTCTTCCATGAGACACTGGAGGTCGCTGCTGGCCAAAACAGCAGCAGCTGAGGCCCGGAAACCAACCAGTCAGAGAGGTCTGTTACTTGGTATTTGTGACTTTGTGAGAGGGAATGACCAGCTGAGTGATGTTTGACATGGAGACAGGCTAAGCTAAGCCAGTAGCATTGGTGGCCAAACTACCCAAACATGATTCACCTTGGACTGTTAACCACCTGTCACCACTGAGTTTTCTCCCAGATGTTTTTCCCAGTTGGTTGTTTAAATGCATTGTTTTTGCTCTCAAGGTCAGTAACTTCTTGTGAACCCTAAGATTTCTCAGTTACTTGTATTCCATAGTTAAATGTTGGTTTTGTGAATTTTTCTGTAGCTAAAAGCTTTCTTCCTATAAGAATTTTCTTCTTGGGAAGAAGCCACATACCAGGTCCTTTTTTTTTGTGCTTGAGCCAGGCCTTGTAAAAGCAAACAAAAAGAAATCACCCCCCCAAAATATAAAATCCAAACAGTGAGAAAAGCACCCCTCAAAAACCCCAACATAACACCCAAACCTTCACATTCAACAATTCTGCAGCACTAGATATCTTCTTTCCTTACTTTCCTTAGTTAAATACAGAAGAATAACTTCTTTTTTTCTTTACTGAAGATATCAGCAGAGCTCCAAAAAGCCTTGAATTGTTTTCTGCACCATTGTTGCCATCAAATTTATAATACAGGGCATTAGGACAAGTGCATAAATCTGACTTTCTCAAGAGAATGTTACCAAATGCAGCTCAAATACCTGTTCAAGTTACAAATCTGTAAGTCTTGTGCATGAACTACAAAAAGATCTCATGCTACTATCCGGAAATTTTGAGGCTATGTGTAAGTGTTCTGCTTGCTCTTATGGCCAGTAAAGATTTATAATATGCTTGAGTGAAAGAATTCTGTACCTGGGGATCAGAAGAAAGGTAGGAGTGTGTGTGGAACATCCTCTACTCTAGTTTGTCTTTTCAGATACCTGAACATAAGAGTTGTTATTAAGATTTTTCCTATTTCACTATAACTAATTTCTGTTCCTTTTTTTTTTTTTTTTAAATTTGTTTAGCTTTTATCCCTGCTTTGTCTTTTTCTTTAGAAAAACCTGATTTGACCTTTTCTGAGCCCAGGACTGATGCAGGCAATAGGGAAAATATGCTGAAATTTCCACAGGAAGAACTACCTTTCACATTTCACCCAGGGCCAGGTGCCTCAGGTGATATGAGACCTGGTAGAAGCTTCCCAGCTCACATCTTCCAGCCAGCTGTGCTGTTGTCACCACCACAGCAGAAGAGCAGTCAGGAAGCGTCTTCCCTCCAGAATGGTGAGCTCTCTGACTGTAGTAGTCTTAAGAGTCTCTGTTGTGTGTTACTGTTTCAATCTCACAATACTCCAGAAGTTGTATTTTCTATGGAAAGCTTTTAATCTGTATGCCTAGACATATTGGCCCTATAGCTGGAATATCCTATTGCTGCACCCAGATATGCATTTCTTTTGTTACTATGCCTGTTGGTAGACAGCCTGTACAGTTCCTGTTTTCCATCTCCTAGCAGCAGTCCTGTCAGTGACAATCCAGACTGACATTTTTATTTGGTACGAATTTTGATTATCATGTGTGTGTGATTGCTGAAGCTCTTTGTCCATGACCTACAGTATGTAATTTCAGATTTCCATCTGCTGATGGTGTAATCCAGCCTCCATCACCTTTAATGGTGGGACCACTGAAGCCTGGAACTTCTCTGTTTCTGCAATCCATGTTGCAGACACACCAGGATGTCTGTAGGCTGTGTGCTCCTGCTTTGAGCCAATCTTCCCAGCAAAGGGGTTTTTGGAAGCTGTGAGAGCCAGGTTCCTATTGGGTTTCATTTAATACACAGGAAGTGGTTGAGGAAATTTTGGGTGAAATTATGTGGTGCCAGATAACCAGGTAGCTCTTGTGTCAGTATCCACTGACTTTAGGGACTTCATGTTTTGGTAGCTCAATTCTGGTTGATGGGAGGAAGAAAGTTCATCAGGATTATTAGGGAAGGTATTTCTCGTTTATCGTTACCAAAGTGAGCAAGAAGGAAGCACCCTTTATGATTGTCAAAATGAGCTATTTCCTGCTGCAGCTGTCACTGTAACCACAGGCATCCCACTGAACATGCCAGGGCCCTGGATAACATCCTTGTTGAGAGGCAGATAATTACATCTATGGCCAGCATGATGGTTGCTGACAAGGAGGGTAGAGGAGTGGGTTTTGGGGTTTTCCTCCTTTTTCCTCCCTTTCAGCTGTGTTGTTTTGTAAGCCTTTTCCAAGACAGAAAAATAACCAAAAGTCCTTTTGATTTTTAAGGAGCTAGCAGGGCAACTGGAAGTTTATATCTAATTCAGCCACTTGGTGGGCTTCTGTGCTGTGAGGAGGTACCTAAAAAATATGGAGGAAATGAACTAAAGGTCTTGTTCTACAAAGACCAATGTCTGGTTTCAGTCCCATTGAGAGCTGTTAGACGTCTTCTGTCATTTGAAACAACAATGCAGAACTGTATTCCAAGACTTCTCTAAAATATATTGTTACTCTCTTTAGACTGATGCTAATTGGCTCAACAAATGTTAAACTTAATGCATGTTTCTTTATGCTCGATGATTCATAAAGTTCACTTGAGTGTAAATTTTTTAAGTGTTCATCTCTGCTCAAGAGGCAGAAGCTAAAGCTTGTGAAGGATTGGGCTATTTGGTGTATGAAGCATAGAAAATCTAGTTTTGTCACAAAATTCAACTTGGACTTAGCATGTAGCAGCTGACAGTGCTGTAACTTTAGTCATGTCTCTGTGGCGTGTTACCTCTTTGCTGATGATGACAACAAAAAAATACCTAACTACTTTTGTTGGCCACAGTGCTTCCTCTTTAGGGGGTGAGTAAGAAGTTAGTTTATTATCATGCCAAAAGTCTTGTATTACTTTGTTTTAGTATCCTAAAAGTTTTGTTAATAACCCAATATAAATATCAGAACTGAAACAAAAACTTAGTTTATTGGGTAGGGTAACTGAATTTTGGAAAATGGAGGGCTAACTAAGAAGTAGTATTTGATCTGTCAGCTAAGAAATTCAAAACAATTATCTTCTTCTCAGGGACTTCTCACTCAATCTCTAATTGAATCATTTGAATGTAGGACTGTTTGCAATAGGAAATACTAACCTGGTGAGTTCTTACAGCAGGATGTTTCATGGAGTGGTTTTGATCAGTAACATAACACCATTCAGGCCAGATGTTACAATTCAAATTCCTGCTTGATTATTAGTAACCTGATGCAATAAAGTCACCAGTTTCCTTAGTGAGGATCACATGTTTATGCTTACTGTTCCTTTATTTCATGTTCGTAATGTTTGCAGCTATTTCCCAGTCTGCTGAAAGAGAGCCATGCAAGGAAAGGAGCTTACCTTCCTCCCTGAGGACACAGAGCACAACTGAGGAAAACTCTCATCCCATCTCTCTAAGGCAACCAATTCCTCCTGCAGCCAAAGACTTGGAGAGTTCCCATGAGAAAATCAATCTGTCCAGCCCAGATGACACTGGGAAAAACAGCACAGCTGAAGAGTTACTTCAAAATGGTGATCTGCTGGGACAGATAGCTGAGCTCACACAGCAGAATGCTCTAATTAAAGCTCAACTGAGCAAATTCAGAGGTGTCTCTGGAGACAAAAGCAATTGCCTACATCAGCCAGACCAGACACAAAATGCAGGTCCTAGTCCAGACTCTTCACGAGGGCAGGTGAGAAAAGGAAGGATCTCCTTTCTGCTTTCCTGTAGTTTACTGGTGGTTTTGTGTCTTTCCTGTTGTCGGTTAATATTTTCATTTGTTTGCTTGGGGACTTGTGATTTTTTTTTTTTTTTTAATTATTATTCCATAAGCAGATCAGCCGTAGTTTCTCATATTGGGCCTATGTTGTATATGGGTTCTGAAAAGTGTACAGCACATTTGTAAGTTTAGGATAAGATTATGCTGCAAAAAGAGGTGTGCTCAGTGCAATGTGATCAGATGTACCTCTTGTAGTTTGGATAATATTAACAGTGAAAGCACTGCACCAACCCACAGCTCCTTGTCAAGCTTGTAAAATGCGTATTTAAAGCCACATCATACATCTCTTCTGCTACTGTGACCCAAAAGCACATGAGATTAAAGTTAGTGCAGGTACATCTTTTGCAAATGTTTAATCATAGTTGGGTCTGTCTTGTCAGTCCTCTTTCGAAAATCCCAAAGATTTTGGGAAAGAGAGACCTGGAAGGCTTCAGTTTACATTAACCTACTACTAAGCAGTTAGTCGGTGGTGCCCCAGTGAGTGAAGTTAACATCACAAAAACATCCCTGCCCTTGCTACTCTCTTGCTATTATGTGTTCCATCACAGTGAGTGATTGTTCAATTAAGGACCCTAAAGATTTTCAGTTTCCTCGTTTAAATGTAGGCTGAGAGTGATGTCACTTTCCACATTGTGTTATGTTGTGTAATATTTAATCATTCAGTTGCACAACGTGATGCAAACTTTTAGTTAGATGCAAACTGTTGTTTTTGTGGAAGCAGTTACTGAGAGGGAAGGGAGGAGGTCAAAGTGGATCAAAACCTGCCTTAAAGATGAATTCCAGGACACTTCTGCTAGAAACCTGCTTTTGCTTCCCCACACCCTACTGAATATGTGTCTCTCTGATAAAGTATATTCTCCATTGTAATTAACTGCTGGATGTTTGGTGGGTTTGGTTTGGTTTGGCAGTTTGTTAGGGTTTATTTTTTTTTTCTTTCTCAAATTATATGGACAATAGCTGTATTTTTCCTGCTTGAAGGAAGACAAGTATAAAATATTGTAAAGTTTAATCAGTTAGGGACTTAGATACAGGACAGCAAAAGGGACAAAACCAGATTTTTCACAGGAAGTGCTATATAATTATATTCACTTTCAGTTTGAAAACTAAATGCATAGAAGTACTTGAAATATATGTTATGCCCTCCTTGAGGGTGGAAATGGTAAATTTTTCATTGGAAGTAATTATCCCATTATCCAAGTAGAGTCATCTCATGGTATCGAGGAGCTTGGAAGAAAGAATAGCAGAGCTGAATCACCAGAGTACAGAAGCACAGGATAAACTGTTGCAGTTGATAGACCAGCAGAAATCAGCTGCTGCTGACATGGTCCCTCCAAAGCTGTCTCCTGTTCCAGCCCCATCCGTGATTTATACCGGTAAGTATCCAGCTTCAGGAGAAACCAAAACTAGTGAGACAATGTTTTTCTTCTTTTGAGAGTCCTTCTTTATTGGATCAGTGATTGTGGTCAGCAGTACACTTGCTGGTAATGACTATGTGGGTATAAACACTTCAGAGAGCTAAAAACATACCAGCTAAACCCCTCCTAAAGTTACCTTCTTAATAATTAGTCTGCTGCAAGTACCATGCTTCATGTTAAATCTGTTCTTTGCTGTGTTCTTGTCTGAAGAACAGGTGCCGCATTTGGACGTTAGGAGGAATTTCTCCACAGAAAGGGTTGTCAGGCATTAGAACGGGCTGTCCAGGGACATGGTGGAGTCACCATCCCTGGAGGTGTTTAAGGAAAGACTGGCACACAGTGGCACACAGTGCCTTGTTCTGTTTGACAAGGTGGTGTTCCAAGGTTGGACTTGATGATCTCAGACATCTTTTTCAACCTAATTGGTTCTGTGATAGTCACTGGTGGGCAGCACTGGGCTTTTTAATCTATCCTCTATCATGCAGAATCTTGGGTGAAAAAGACTGAAGTATTTACATCAGACTTCTAAAAATCATGGCAGAGTGGTTATCCTATTCTCAACCACATTTTAGTTTTTGGTCTTCTGGGTACTCTTGCCATCAGACCATCTTGCTCAGTTACTGCCAGTGCTAATAGAAAGGAATAACCGGAGCTTCCAGTCATGTAAAGAGGTAAGTTAGCTTAGGGCATATTCTTGCTGATTCGAGATTCACAGACTAGCTGCTCTATATAACTATAAAAAAATTACTTTTAGGAGGTCAGGGCTGCTTTACCTTTTCATGGAGTCATTGTCATTACAAGCAGAACTGCATGTGACCACGTACACATGCTCTGTCTGCAACACCTGTCCTTTCCCCTTGTGAAACCACAGAGGATGTATAAAGGGGGAAGGACTTGGAGAGAGAAAGGAGGGGGAGGAGGGACCAGTGTGTGTGCATTTGCATGCAGGTGCATAAGCAGTGACTCATGGGTTGGGTCATAACACTGTCAATGCTTCTTTGGCTGTTGTAATGTAAATTCAGCATGGTAAGTAAAATCTTAAAGGAAAAAAGGTGAGAGATCAGAAGTCTCTAAGCCTTTAATTGCCAAAAATCACAGAAAATTTAACTGTGGAAGAGTCAGTCTAGATACATGTACATTGTCTGTAGTTGCTCTGAATATCTGCTCCCCATGTCAGTCATTTTCAGAAACTAGGTATGAGATTGATGTTGAACCTGATATTTTATTTCTGGTATGTATATTCTATGCAATTGGGAAGAGGTTGTGATGCCTCTGAAAAAAATGGTAAAACGAATGTGGCTGTGCAATGTTGCTGTGTTCTCATCAGAATCAAGCAATTACTTATTGCCTAGAAAATTCAAGGAGGACAGTTGAAGTGTCTGTCCCCGTGGCAGTGACTGAGGACAGCTCCAAGGATAACAGTGTTTCCCATGCCAATATGACCAGTATAAGAAGGTAAAAGTTCACCTTTACTATTTCATTTTTGTAGTATCTTAATTACCCATGCAGTAGAAATTGAACACAATGCTGAAATTGCCATGTGTTTTTTTGGCTTTGTGGATTTTCCCTCACTTTCTCACATTAAACTCTCTGGAAGTGGGACGAAGGTCTAATAGCTTTTTCAAAACTTCCTTTGTATTTAAAATATCTGCAATCTGACAAAAGACAGATGACATGTGCTGTTGAAGACTGCTGCTGAGGGGTCCTAACTCAGGATCAGAGATACTATTCTAGTGGTCACTTCCATTTTTCACTTTTTCGGTCATATTTTGATATATCTCCAGGTCTGTAGGAGACTCCAGGAAACCTTGTTCACCTATAAGTGTCATGTCAGAAAGTGTCAGATTAACTTCTGTCAGCCAAAGACCAAAGGTGAGACTGAAAAATCTTCAGCCAGAAAATTTTATTATGTTGTCATAAAAGGAAAAAGATCATCATAAGATGGATGAAGGGAGGAGAGCTCCATCCTGTTTTAAATACCCCAGGGCTATTATTAATCAATTCATGGCAGTTTGGATTATAGACAGTTGGTAAGAAGACACCTGAGAACTAGTGGCATTCTTTATTTTCTGCCACAGAGATGTTGTTTACAAGTGAGTAACTCTTGTCTGCTGTGGCATCTTTGTGTGTTAGAACTGGAAACCTTTGGAAGTCTTTCCCTGGTGGCTCCAGAGAATCTCAAGACATGATTATGATGTGCTGGTAGAGCCACAGTCAAGAGGCAAGCAAGGTCCTGTCTAGCTGTTGCACAAGTCAGTTGCTGAAGGATGAATAAATCCAAATGTAAAGAAAAAGCCTCAGTCTAGATTTCTGACTCCTGCTGTGCAAAGCAAAGGATAGCCTGCAGTGAGATGCTTTCACAGGGAACTCTGCAGGGGCACAGTCTGATAAACCAGTCAGAGAGCTGTTTACAGGCTTGAAAGCAACCATGAGGACATATTAATAACCTACATCCTGGTGTCCAAAATAACCTAAATTAGGAGTGAGAAAGAGAACAGAGTTAGGGTCCAGGACTTCCTATCCTGACAGCAAACTATACATCCTTAGAATGGAAATTTGAAATTACTAAGGTAGATGTGGCTTGAAGTAGGTGGGGTGACTCTCTGCGGTGCCAATGACAGACAACAGTCCTAACACACAAGTCTATGGGAAGTTTACTGTATGAGTCTCAACTGGATTCTTCTTTTACAGGTAGAAAAGCAAAAAGAAAGACGGTTTGCATTGTCAATGCACATAATGTAAAGGAAGCTGAGCGCAAGTCCTATATTTTTAAAATATTTTTTTATGAACCACAAATAAATCACAATCTTCCTCTTCAGTTTAACTTTGAAGTGTTTTCGTGTCAGTGCCATTAGTATGGAAAGGTCCATGTGCTTATTGTATTTGTGCCCTTCCTCTAGGAAGCCCTGGGAATGAGTTTCTGAGCTGGGCACACTGCACACTTACACCTTTTCACCAAAAAAATCTTTCATGAGGTTGTAAACTCAGGCTGCTGGAACTTTTCAAGTGAGGACCTGGTAACTCTGTTAAGTACGCTGAAACTTTCTGGAGCATTTATTTGCACAAGATACGGGAATAAAATGTCAGGAAGAACTGAGATGAGGGAAGGTACCTGCACTGAAAGGAACCTGGAGATCAGGAAGCCAGCCTGTTTCTGGTGGATAAGGATTTGTTCCTTCTGTGGTGTCTTGGGAATGGTTTTATTATCCCATGCCATTTTTGGTTTTTTGTTTTGTGTCCAGGGTGGTCACTGCACAGCCCCCCTGCTCCGGGAGTATTGTGATGGGGGAGAGCCAGACTGGGATTTCTGAGAGCTGGGATGGGGGGGGTGTCACAGCTCCTTCCTTCTCAGTTGGAAGGAGTTCTATTGGTTCTATTGATAGCTGGGTTCTATTGGTTTTGCATGGCCTGGTTTTTTGTAGCTGGGGGCCACAGAGATGGCTTCTGTGAGAAGCTGCTGGAAGCTTCCATCATGTCCAGCAGAGCCAATCCCTGATGGCTCTGAAGATGGACATGCTGCTGGCCACAGCTGGGCCAATTAGAGATGGTGGTAACCCCTCTGTGATAACAGATTTAAGAAGGAAGTCAAAGTGCACACAATTTTTCTTCTTGTCAGAGAAGAGGAGGAGGTGAGAACATGTGAGGGAAAACAACATGGAGACACCAAGGTCAGTGAAGAAGGTGGGGTAGGAGGTGCTCCAGGTGCTGGAGCTGAGATCCCTCTGCAGGCCATAGTGAAGACTGTGGTGAAGGTGCTGTGCCCCTGCAGTCCATGGGGATCCACGGGGGCTGCAGAAATCCACCCGCAGCCCGTGGGGGAGGTGCCTGTGCCGAAGTGGGTGGATGCCTGGGGGAGGCTGTGATCCAGTGGGAGAGCCAGTGGGGAGAGAGGGCTCCTGCTTCCAGGCTGGAGCAGCGTGTCCTTGGAGGACTGCACCCGGTGGAAGAGTGACCCATGGCACAGCAGTTTTGGGAGGACTGTTTGCCCATGGAGGGAATTCACATTGCAGCAGGTGTGGTAGGACTGCTGCTCATGAAATTGGGAGCCACGCTGGAGAAGTTAATGGAGAACTGTCTCCTGTGGGAGGGACCCCACGGTCTCACAGGGGAAGACTTCTCTCCCGGAGCAGCAGAAGATCTCCGGGTGATGAACTGACCAAAACCCCCATGCCCTGTCTCCCTGCGCTGTCAGTGGGAGGGAGGGAAGGGCTGGGGGGAAAAAAAGGTGTTTTAAGGGATTGTTTTACTTCTCATTATCCTCTTTTGATTCTGATAGTAATAAATTCACTTTGCAACTTACAGTTGAGCCTGCTTTGCCATTGGAGTCTTTTCTCCTGGTCCTTATCTCAACTCATTAGACCTTTGTTAATTTTTTTTTCTCATCTACCCAGCTGTGGCAGGGGAGGGTGAGCAAGTGACTCTCGTGGGTGCCTGGTGTTGGGCCAGTGTCAAGACATGACAGCAGGTGATTCGGCTGGCCCTGCAGTGTGGTGTCTTTAACCAGAGATAGTGTTGCTTTGTGGTTTTTGCCCGTTTCTTTTTGTTTCTTTTCCTTGGGACCATGACTGGGCTTACTGGCTTGCATCTCTGCTGTTTGGGAGCCCAGAGCCAGTGCATACCGGGCCGCCTCCCGACCCACCTCTGCACAGCCCAGACCCAGGGCCCAGCCATCACCAGTGAGCTACCCAGGGGAGCAATTCCCTGCTCAGCTCCGCTGTTTTTTCTGCCACTACTTGGGTTTTTCGCTACCCTATAACCCAACACCCAATGCCTGCAGGGCAGGCTCACTCTGTGGCTCCTGCTACAACTGCGGTGTTTCTGCTACTTCTTGCTTGCTACCCGTGGGGTGAGCCCACTCCTGCTGTCCTAGCCGCTGCTCCGAGCTTCCTGCGGCAGCCCATTTCGCCATCCAGCCCGCCCGCCCGCCATTAGCATGTGAGGGATATGCAGCTGAGCTCGCGGCACAACGCCCCCTGCCGGAGCGTGGGAACCATCACACCTGCCCTCCCCGGCCGGGATCCAACAGCGCCCCTGCCGGCTGTGAGTGTCACTGCACCAAAGGGGAAAGTGCCTGACAGCCGAGAGCGGCTGGCATTGGGTTCCTGGGTTTGTTGTTGCTGTTTGCATTGTAATCCATATACACACTAGTAAAGAACTGCAGATTTCCCCCCCCATATCTTTGCCAGAAAGTCCCTTAATTTCAAAGTTATAATAATTCAGAGGGAAGGGGGTCATATTTTCCATTGCAAGGGAGGTTCCCAGCTTCCTTGGCAGACACCTGTCTTTCAAACCAAGACAGATTTTGGCGCATAATGTAGGGCCTGAGGACATCAAGAGGAAAGTTTGAAAAAGGAGTAACAGTTCCTGGGTAACATTTTTTTGTGTGCTGAATATAGAAACCTTGTTAAGCAGCACCATATGGTCTTGCATACCCTGCTTCAGCTGGCACACGGTTGAAAGGAATAAGATGAATGTGTCTTTACATACTGACCATGCAAATCTGCTTGTAGATAGGGCTGGGAGCTTAGAGATAGGGAAGTAACAGAAGAAAACTGTCAGTTCTAGAAGATGTTACTAATCAACACAGACTGTTGCTCTGCCAAGGCCATGTTACATTGCTGAAGCTAGAGAAATAGAACAAAAGACTCAACAGAATTATGAATAGATTTTTTCTTTTATATAACAAAAAGGGGGGGGGTGAATATTAGAGGGGGGGCATAGAATAGGCAATTGGAGAAGTCTGTACCTACTGAGTACCTCAGTCAATGGGGAAAGGAAGAGGGTGTTGTGGCTAGGAATTAGGATAAAAAGGGGGGTGCATCCCCCAACAATTTGAGAGAGCCCGTGGGAAATGCCCATGGCCTCTCCCTTTATTCGAATAAAGTTACAGGACTCCTCTGTCTCCTTTTTGGACATAAACCTCTGGTGTTTGTGAATTCATTTTCCTGACAGGACCTTCTGTGCATGAAAGGCTGCTGTGAAAGTAAACCCACAGGCTCCCCAGTCACAGCACTCAGCAAAAATGAAACATCTGAAAATCCTGGAGTGGGTCCATCTGGCACGGTGCTCCCTCCCAGTGCCACCACAAGACAGAAAAAGTAAAAGACGAATACAAGACAAGAGGATGTGGCAGCTGCATCTCAACCACTTTCCCACATCTCCTGTCTTCTAGGCCGAGATTAACATCACTGCATTAACCTGGCTGCCTGTGAAAGAGGTACATTTGGACACAATTCATTTTTTACTAGAACAGAATCAGGGAATTGTGAGGGGATTTTGTTTCTTTTAAGCATAAAAAAAATTATGCTTCCAACTTGGTTCACATGTAACGTGTGATGTTGTAAGGTGTTAGAATCCT
>VZRO01007427.1:2391-21124 GCA_013397915.1 Daphoenositta chrysoptera
CCGCGCTTGCCTTGGGGCTCCCTCGGCGGGTGAAACCCGCGAGCGGGGGGGGATCCCTGCACGCCTTCCTCGGGCTCATCTGCTCCTCCTTGGGCCATGCAAGGAAAAACGGGTTGCGGGCTCCGGATCCCGGGATTTTACCCATTTATGGACACTTTGGATCACGCGGCTGATTGGCAGCATGAGTGCGCTCAAGCTCCTGCGAGAGGTTTATTTTGGGGGGTCGCCGGAGTGTTGCCCACACGACAGCGGTGGCCGTGGGTGTGCGGAGGGGACAGAAGGACGGACACGGCCACCCACCCCTGCCACATCCGTACCTCGTGTCCTGGCCCAGGGCCTGCGAGCACCGGGGGGGGTCCCAGCCGTGACCGTGGCCAGCCTTGGATGTGACATCGACGGGTCGGAATGGGATCGATGCGTTTTGGAGGGGTTTTAATCCCCCGAGCAGAAGGGGACGCAGCCACTGAGCCCTTCTGGTGACTGCTCAGTGCTCCGTAAAGTTGGTTTGTTTTTTTTTTTAAGAAAAGTGAATATTCCTGGGGGGTGTTCAGCTTAATTTGCAGACAAGCCGTGGCTTGGTGCATGCATTCCAAAAGGATACTGCCTTAAAAAGCAGCTGCCTTGGTCCACGGGAAGGCTCTGGCTGGGCTTTTGCCCGCTCGGGAGAAGCTCGGGAGCTGCAAACTTTGTGGAGAAGGGACAAGATATGGAATGAGGGAGCTGGGACCGCTGAGGCCTCTCGGTGGTTTCCCCGAATTACCAAAACTGGGGGGAGCGCGATGCCGGTGAGCTCATCCGAACCCGCCGGAGACGGGAAAGGTGACCTCCTCAGCAGCAGCCCAAAGTCCCCGAGATTGTGAAACCAGGATTGCAGCCGGCCGGGAATCCGCCTCCTTACGGGTGCAGAAGTCCCGCGGTTTTGGGGAGACCCCGGGAACTCCCCCCCTCCCCCCGCCGCAGCACCTCGGGGGAGGCGGCTGAGGATGCTGGATGCCAGCGGGTTTAGGAGGTTTTATTTCTCGATTCCTGCGGGTTGGCCGGGAGTTGGCGGCTGTTTTTGGCATCACGTGGGGATGGAGGAGGCGGGAGATTGCGGTGGGAGGCTCCCGCTCCGGGCATCGCATCCCGGGGAGGAAATTCCGGGGAGCCTGCGTGCGGCGCCTGGCTGCCCCGCTGCTATCGGAGCCGGGCGCGTTGTTGGGAGCTGTGGCAGCCAAAAGATGTGTCTGAGGTGTTCCCGGCAGCCTGGGCAGGCCGGGCAGCGGGCACGGGAGCCCTGCTGTGCCCTTTGGACACCCGAAACGCGGCAGATAAGGCTTTGTGAGGCCCGCCGGAGCTTATCAGGGAGGTTTCGCTGGTGGCGGCACGTGTTCCACTGCGCTTGGTTTTACTTTTAGTCCCTCCCGGCCAAACGGCCGCTTGTGGGAAAAAAAGCCCTGAGAAGAAGGAAGGGAAAAAGAATACAAAGAACATTTAAAAAAAGAGGAATAACGGGTTGTGTTTATTCCACCCGCCGCTCTTCCCAGCTGTGGGGTTTCGGAATTACTGCCTGCATGTGTTGGGGTTCTCCCAGGCGTCCCCCCCGCCCCATTCCCACGGGTCCCTCTCCTCCCCCGCTGGCTGCAAGAGGGATGCTCCCAGAGGGGAGAAGCTGGTGGTGACAGCAAAAGCAGAGCTGTTTTCCTGGGATGGCACCGCCTGGGCAAAGTCCCAGTGGATTTCATGGAAAGAGGGAGCCCGTGAGTGCCCTCACCCCAGTTTGGGTAACGAGCTGAGCCCTGTCAGACACTCCGTGTGCCTGGCTCCGGCCGCTGCCGGGGATGGCTCGTCCTGCTCTGCATCCCTCCAGCAAGAATTGCAGTCGGAGCTGGGTGGAACAGGGCGATTGCATCGTGCCCGGTGGCGTCACCCGATCCCGTGGTGACAGCAGGGCCAGTGTCACAATATCCCCACGCCGGGGACTTGCTGATCCCCGGGGCTTCAGGGAAAAGGGAAGAAGCAGCGGGGAAACGTCGGGACTCACAAGATCCTGGATTTCTGTCCCAGCTGGGAAGGGATCCCATGCCTGCATCTCCTTCCCACGCAGCATCTCCCAGGGAGATGGATTAAAACACCACCCTCCCAAGAGATCCCTTTTGGAAGGAAAATAACCCAGTCTGGGGTTTTCTTGAAGCTTTCTTCAGTTTGAAGGGAGCTGTTTACCCTGGATCTAAGTGCTGGCAAATCTAATTGGTACAGCATGTCTTGGAAATGACCCCAAGGACTTATCCTGAGGATAAAGCTGTTGGAAATTATGTGGGGGAGCTGCTTCCAAGGGTGCAAGCAGGGAGGGAAGCACCGAGCCTCCCATGAGGACTATCAGGGGAGTCCAGGGAAGCAGTGTCCTTCCTGGGGAGCGATAAATTGTTGAAGCTTGCATGAGAAAGCCCCCGGGAAGGCTCAGTGGGGCGTGCAGCCGCAGTTGTGCTGTTTCGGGGTGAGCTGGGCTGGGGAGAGGCTGGTCACGCTCTGGTCCCCTCCCGCAGAGCTGCAGCACCGCCCCCGGCTCGCTCCCTTATCTCCCCCCCCAAGCCTCCCCCCATATCTGCTCTGTTTCTCCTTCTGTTGATGTGGCTTTTATCTTATCTCCACGTGCTCTTCCTCCATTTCCTCCTTGGCTGCTCTGCTGACGCTGCCACAGAAGGAAAAGGAGAACCGACATGGAGAAGATCCTTCTGCAGGGAGTCCATCCCCGGCCCTGGGGTCGCTGGGCCGTGCTGGGAGGCCCTGGGTGACGTTTGGCCCCGCTGGGAGGGTGCTGAGCGATGCCCCGCCGTGTCCTGGGGCTGCCTGGGTGGTGCACAGGACGCTCAGGTGGCGCTGGGGGGACCCTGGTGGGTGGTGCAGTGGTGCTTTGGGGCCCAGGTGATGCTCAGGGGTCTCAGTGGGGCGCTCAGGCGGTGCTGGCTGAGGCCGGGTGGTCCTGAGAGCGCGCTGGGGATGCCCAGGGATGCAGGGCTGCGCTGGGACAGGCTGCCAGCTCCACCTGCTGGCACCCACCACCTGTCACTGCGGGCCAGCACCCACCCCACAGCAGCCCCAAATCAGAAGGCGCCCTAAGGGAGAGGGTGAGCTGCTGCCTTGGGGCAAAAACCCCAAATTAGTCTAAAAGGTGAAGCCGGGGATGTGAATTTTGGGCACTTGTTGCTGTTGAGACGGATGCCATGAGCACAAATCACACCAACAACTTCAGGCAAAAAGCATTTTTAATTCTAAAAAGCACCTTTTATACATTTTCTTGGCATTTGTGCTACGTGTTCATTGGCTTCTAGGTTACCACCTTACAAATCGTTGGTTTCCTACAAGTAGAACACATCCTTAAGCAAAACCAGCCTCCCCCAGGCACTCTGAGTGTGTGTCTGTGTCCCCTCACCTGAGCTGACCCAGCTTTGCTCCCTGCCGCCTGCAGCAGACGCTCATCGAGCCTCTGGACCCAGAGCAGCCGGAGCTTTCCAGGGCTTTTCCGAGGAGGAAAAAAGGAAACTGTGGAGAAAAGCCCAGGCAGCGTCCCAGGACTCCCCCCTCTGGCAGGGAGGGTTGGATGCTGTGGAAAGGGGAGATCCCTACACAATTAAAGCCCTCACGGCTGGCCACGCTGTGGAAAGTGTACAAAAGGCTGTGTGTTAATTTATGCACCCAATTAATGCACACACAATTATCGGAGCTGCAGTGACATTCCCCTGGGGAAGTGGAGGTGGATCTGCAGAGATTCCCTGTCTTGATCCGAGGCCTGCCTGACGCACTAAAAGTTCATGCTAAGATTATCAGTTTCTCTTTAGTTGTTTTCTTTGTTTTTTTCATCAAAAGTAACTCATTTGGAGACGAAATATTAGTCAAACAACTTTTATACATTGTTAGTTTGATTTTTGCTAAATTTGTTTTGTCTTTTTACTGGGAAAAAAATGACCTGGGAAAAGCTTTTTATCTTACCGAAGTATAATTTTTGTCTCAACCAAACTCAGCCTGGGAGTTAGTACAAGGATTTATGCATATTTAGAACGAAAAAGATATGTACTAACCCTCCACATGTACTAACCTTCCATGTTCTGCCTCGGAAAGCTTTAAATTTTATGATGATGGGGCTGGATTTTTCAGAGCTATTAACAGGAGAACTAAGTAAGCTGGGCAAAGTAATAGAAAATGTCACATGTGATTCTGTCCCGTTATGTGGAAATCTCCACCGTGGGAGAAGATTCGGAGTGAGCAGCAGCAGCAGAAGAGAACTGATGGAATGTTTGAGTCACGGGGTGGTGCAGGAGGCTGGAATGTTAATGGTTAATGACTCGGACAAGATAAGGGAAGAGGCTGATAAGAGACAGATCTGCCAATGTCCCTGCACAGTGGCTCCGCGGTGAAAACTCCCCTTGCCAGGACATTCACAGCTGGCCTGCAGCTATTCATCCCCTCTGATGGGCCATAATTGGCCTCTCGACTACACCGACACCTCTTCAAAGGTGTCGCAGGCAAACAAATGTCCCGTGATGTGCAGCATTACATCACCCGGTGTAAAACTCCCTGCCCCAGGGAGGTACCTGGGCGTTCCCACCGAGCCCCAGTCTTATATAAACTCACGGAACTTCGTGTTTCCTGGGCTTCCCTCACCGCAGACAGCACAGCCACCATTGCAGCAAGCCAGGCTCGTTGGAAGATCCAGGGCTGGTGGGATCTTTCTGCTCTTCCCTTTTGCTTCCCTTTCTTTTCCCTAGGCATTTTCAGAAGTGTTATTTTTATGCTTTTATATTGCTGTATTACAATAGATAAGAACCAAACCGGCTCCACTGCAACCAAATTGCTCTAAAATAAACCCCATTTATATATATATTTATGAGCAGCGTTCCTTCAGCATTGTTTCACTCTAACCAGCCCCAAAGGATCCATTAACAAGAACCTGGATTACCCTCACCTTGTGGGGTGGGTTGTAACCCTCTGTCACCCTGTGCCACCACAGGCTGCTGGCTCTGGGGACCTGCTTTGCTCACGGCTTATTCTCTCTCTTGCCCAGGAAGGCCAGCTCACCTCTCCCGCGGGGACATCGGCAGCACCATATAAATGGCCTCAAAACGGTACTTGCAGTCTGCGGACCCCCTGATTTTCAAGAAGCTACCTCGTCTGGAGCCCTCCGCCAGCTTCCTGCCCGGCAAAATCCCAGCCACATCCAGCTCCGGGCCCCACCCTGGCTCTGAAAACAATTTCAGCTACAAGGGCTCCTACTTCTCCTGCCCGCTGCGGAGCCCCGAGGGTCCGCAGCTGCCCCCGGCTCGCTGGAGCCCCGCGCCCGCCTGCCCGCAGCAGGGCCCCGGGGCCATGAGCCAGCCCGCGCCGGCCGAGGGGCCCCTGCTGGGCTTCCTGCTGTACCCCTCGGGCACCCGGCCGCAGCCCCCGGACCCGGCGAGCCAGGAGGGGCTGAGCCAGGAGCAGCTGCTGGCCAGGGGGACGCTGGACAGCCCGAGGTGCCCCGTGCCGGTGAAGAAGCCGGTGGTGGTGTCCGTGGTGAACACGGCGGCGCCGCTGGCGGTCCCCCGGCCGGTGTACGGAGCCCCCGCCTCCTTCCTGGCTCCCAGGATGGCTCTGCTGCTGGGAGCACGAGCGGACAGCCTGCAGCAGCGAGCGGGGGAGGCGAGCTGGGCTCTGCCCCCTGCCACCCACCCTCTCCAGCCCGGCGAGCCCCACAAGGGGGGTCCCTGCTCCGACCACAGCCTCCCGCCGCTGCCCTCCAGCCTGGCGCTGCCTTCCAAGGAGCAGCTGGGCTCCCCCGTTGCCTTACCCCCCTACTATGCCGCCTTTGATAAGTACGGGCCACCCCCCAGCACCCCATTCCTGGAAGCAGGTTGTCCCTCTGCCCAGAGCCAGAAGAAGGTGCCGGAGCTCCCCAGCCTCAGCCCGGACCCCTGGCCCAAGCTCCAGGCACCTGAGGCCAGCCCGGTGAGCCGGGAGAGGTCGGCAGTGTGCTACCCACCCCCGCCCTACCCGCTGTCACCCCGCAGGGCTGCCCCCCTCTGCCCCCCGCCAGCTCCCACCGCGGGGGAGCCCAGTGCCCTGCCCGGCCTGGGCTACATGGGAAGCAGGGAGCTCTTTCCCAGCACCTTCCTCCACCAAGCCCCACAGAGTTACTTTCCCAGCCCCTTGGAGCCCTACGTGCCGGGGACAGCGGGTGCCAGGCCGGGGCCGGTGCTGAAGGATGCTGAGCCACCAAGGGATGCCGAGCTGCCCAGGAGCAGCGGGTACCCGGGCTTTGCCGTCAGCCCGGGCGATGTGTCCGTGTTCCACGGCTCCTTTCCCGGCACAGAGCCGGGCTGTGAGCGGCGCAGGGCGGGCAGTCCGCAGTGGCGAGCGGCGTCGAGGCACAGCAGCGCTTTCCAACCTGTCTGCACCTCAGAGAAGCTGCCTGGGGGCTCCGCGGGGCTCGCCGAGATGTTTCCCAAGAGAGAAGCGAGCTGGGAGAGAGCCAGGCAAGGAGAGGAGGAGCCGCTGTGCCTGGGGAGGAGGAACAGCAGCCCGGCCCCTCAGGACATCCCTGGCGTGGGAGCAGGCAAAGGAAATGCCTGCAGGGTCAAGGATCCAGCCGAGGAGCTCCTGCGCCCTTCTCCGCCCGTCACCCCCTCCAAGGGGCTGGAAGACCAGAGGGACACCAAGGCTTTTTCGTCCTCGCCGCCGATGCCGGTGATCCACAACGTCTTCAGCCTGGCACCGTACCAGGAGTACCTGGAGAGGGCCAAGGGCTCAGAGCCCGTCCTCTTCTGCAGGAAGCATCTGTGGGAGGACTCCCCGCCCCAAAACACGGCTGGCAGCCAGGAGCCTGCTGCCCTCAGAGACTCCTCGGGGGTGTCCAGCCTGCGCTCGGGCAGCGATGCGGTGCAGAGCCAAGAGGAGAGCTGTTACAGGAGCGTCCCTAAAAAGCCAAAGCCCGTGCCCCTGGACGAGCTGGAGTCCCTGGAGGAGAGCCCTGACGGGGTGGACACTGAGAAGCTGCCCTCTGAGGATATGGTGCTGGACCTTAGCTTGAAGAAGGGACTGGTGGAAGCGGGAGAGACCCAGAGACCCGTTGGCTGTGTGGAGGGGACACTGGACCGAGAGGACAAGGAGGAGGAGAAGGAGGCTGCAGGTGGGAAGGCGGGGTTGGGAGAGGGTGCGCAGCCCCGGCTGCCTGAGGTGGACTCCAGGGACAGGAGCATCTTCCAGAGCTCAGCCACCTTCATGTTGCAAAAATACAAGCTCCTGCCCAGCACTGAGCCCCCCCGGCAGGATGGCAGCCCCCACCCCCCCCAGCCCAGCCCTGCCACCAGCACCCCCACGCCGGCTCCTCCGGCCTCCTCCCCGGCCAGCAGCCCCCTGATCCCGCTGCCTGGACTCCAGCTCAGCACCGTCTTAGGCCCAAACCCTCCCCAGAGCCTGCTTCCCAACGCCCCCTCCACCCCGGGGGAGGAGAGGGTCTCGGTGGTCAGGCAGGCTGGTGGTGTCCCCCCCATACAGATCCCCTCCGGGCAGTACTTCATCATCCTGCACACCTGGCTGTGTGACACGATTTCGGGCTCGGTGTCCCGCTCCTCCCCGGAGCTCCTGCAGCAGTGGTTGAAGAAGGCTGAGCCGGCAGAAGAGCTGGGAGAGATGCCCAAATCGCAGCCCAAGCCCAAAAATGGCTCCAAGGTTCCTCAGAAGCCCACCAACGGCAAGGAGATCTGGCTGGCGTTCAAGGACGTGGCCGTCCTCCTCGCCAACCTGCTCTCCCAGCTGGAGACCTTCATGTCGTCTTGCCCTTTCCCCCACGTCGTCCGAGCGGGAGCCATCTTCATCCCCATCCACGTGGTGAAGGAGAAGCTCTTCCCAAAGCTCCCCGGGAGCTTCGTGGACCAAGTGCTGCAGAAGCACAAGGTGGAGCTGCGTCCCACCACCCTCTCAGAGGAAAAGTACCTGAGGGACCGAAAGCTGAAGAGCTGCACCTCCCGCATGCTGAAGCTCTTGGCACTCAAGCAGCTTCCCGAAATCTACCCCGACCTGCTCAACCTCCACTGGCACAACTCCATCCAGCAGCAGCTCGGTAGGTAGCCTGGCATGTCCTGTGGGTGGGTCCCTGGGGCTCTCCCAGGGAGGCTCCAGCTGCACCTGCCTTCCAGGTTCTTGGGTTCCTGTGCTTGGAGAGCACCCAAAGGTGCCTCAGCATCCCTCTCCTGCCAAGGGTTCTGTCCAGCTTCTCCTCTGTGGGTTGTGGAGGGGGAAGGTTTGAGCTGGGAGGGAGAAAACTCATCCTGGGGGTATCAAGGAGGTTTCAGTCACCTCCAGGCCACCTCTGCCCGTCCAAGGGCACTGTGTCAGACCAGCCACCCATGGCTGTCCCATCCAGCTGGTGATTTCATTGCTCTGTCCAGATAACCTTTTGTTGCTGCTCAAGGCCATAACCAGCAACTTTATTTCTTCCAGGTTCAAGCTTGCAGACTGGCCAGCACCCTTCCAAGTAGGTAACTCCTCTTCCCCGTGGGTTTGTAGGAGTTTGTGGGATTCACATGTTGTTTGTGGAGGTGTATGTGTGTGGATTTCACGTGATGGGGAGCAGCTTGAGCTGCCTGGGGAGGCTCCAGTGCCTGGGCTGGGCTGGAGTGGGGAATATTCAGGATGTGGAGGTGTGCCCTCCCTAACCACTCCTTCCTCTGACAGGTAGCCCTGGCAGGGAGGCACTGAAAGCTGGTGGCAAAGTGACAGCCACGGATAGATGAAGAAAAAGGAGGCACTGAGGAATGTGCCAGGGACAGCAGCCAAATGATGACAGGATGGGAAGGTCCCTTGTCCCAGAGCCGTGGATGCCGAGACCAACAGCAGCCCTGCAGGCAGATGCTCGGCTCCCACCAGCATCAGGGATCCTCCAGGATGCTGATACCTTGCCAGGGACCCTCTGAGGATGCTGCTCAAGGTGGAGAACAGCTCAGTGGTGCTCCGGGGACACACTCAGGGATGCTGGCGGGTTATCCGAGCCCACAGGGATGGACTCGAGCCCCTCACGGCAGCTGGAGCTGCTCATCTTTGAATGGATCATGGTTTAGTGCATCTCCCACCTCCATCCGTGACTGCCCTGGTGAGCTGGGAGGGAACAGTGGAGTTCCAGTGGACCTGGAGCAAGAGGAGCATGGAAATGGCCACAGCACCGTCCACAGCCTTGGAAAAAAGGGACTGCAGGGATGACATCCCAGCTCCTCCTCTCTCCTCTAAACCCCCTCTCCTGCTTTATCCACACCATTCCTAATAAACGTCCCGTCCCTCTGGGATTTTCACCTTTAAAGTGCCACAAAGACCTGGCGAATCGTGACTTCTGTAATCCCAGGACTAAGTCGTTTTTGTTTTAAATGAAGACATTTTACAAATGTTCTGGATTTACCTTTATAAGGAGCTGCTGCCTTCAGGTCATGTGTTTTGGGTTGTTTTTTCTTGAAATACAGTAATTTATACGTGTCTTTTTTATTTAAACTAAAAGGCTGCAAAAAAGATACAAAGACTCTGAAAGAAAAGAAAACCAAATCACTTCACATCCCAGATCCTGTCCCAAAGGAGAGTGTGGGAGATGGACCTTTAGGGATTACGTTGATGGAGACTGAAGGGGCAGGCAGGGCAGTGACGCTGCCAGACCTTGGAAGGAGGGATCCCTTCCATCCCAAAGGGTTCTGGGCATTCCAGGAGGGATGTGGGCATCCCAGGACTGATGGACATCCCCTCACCCTGGGGGGCTGCAGCAAGGTACACAGCAGAGGCCTTAAAAACTCATCTCTCAGGTGTTCCTCCAGCTGCTGCCAGGCATGGAGGAGCAAAACTAAAACTAGGGTTATTGGGTTTTTCTTTATTTCACTACAGGGAATATTTATTCTAAACTAAGAAAACAGTGTGGGGGGTAGGAAGCAAAAAAAAGAGCCTACCCAGACTGTACTTATGTTAGCCAAAAGGTGTGTTTGCTACTGGGGGATTTCTGTGGGTGCCTTCCATGGGGATGGAGGGGCTGTGCATGGGACGGGTGAGGGGGATGCTGCTGTTCTCCTCACTCCCCCTCACCACTCCACGTCTGCGCACAGTGATTCGGAAAGCAGTGTTTGTTATGAATATTGTTGTTTTTCTACCTGTGTAAGGTTCCAGGGAAGAAAGTTCCTTCCCTTTATTTAATTTTTTTTTTTTGTAAGAATATGAAGAGTTGCCTCGCCTGCTTAAAAGAGTTTGGATTGTTTCCAGACATGCCCTGCTTTTGTCTCTGCTTGCCAGCTTGGGCTCAACGGGACATTCCTGGGCTTGGAGGGTCCCCAGATCCCCCACCCGATGCACTTGCCTGCCTCTCCCTGCACCAAGGCACAAGTGCTGTGCCCAGCCCCTCTCTCCCATCATCACAGGCTGGATCCAGTGTCCAGGGCCAGCACAGGAGCACTTCCCAGCTTCCACAAACCCCGGGATGACAGCCTGGGAAGAGGGTGCTGGTGGATGTGTCTGAGCATCAGAAACTGGGCAGGAGAGTGTGAGGTGCTCAGGGATGCACCCAGGGCTGATCCAGTGGGGACTCCTGATACACCCTCGCCCTTGTGAGCCTCCATCAGGCCCAGAATCTGCCTGATCCCAAAGGCCAGGTACTCCAATCCACGTTTCAGCCCCAGGTAGGGGAGCCCAGCAGGTGAGCAGCACTGCCACAGCCCCCTCCTCACAAACAGGGTGTTTTGGGGAACATCAGCAGGGTTTGGGGATCCTCCTGCCTCCAGGAGCAGGCACACCCCCTCCTCCTGCTGCCAAGGGCTCAGTGAGGAGCAGAGGGAAGCTGAGACCCCTCCAGCTGCACCTGGGGGAGTGCAAATGAGTTTGTGTTAATTGGGAGCAGCTGGAATGGAGCCACATCCCCACCCTGGGAAACCAGATAAAAGCCAGGGTTTGAGTGGGCTTTGGTGCTCTCTTCTCACGGGGGTGCTGCCAGGTGAGGGGTGCTGCCGGGCCTGGCAACCTTGGGGAGGTTACTGGGGCCAAGGTGGGTGTTTGGGACAGGGACTGAGGTAATGTCTGAGCCCAGGGCTGGTTACCACCCTGTGCTGCACTGGGAGCTTCCCAGGAGGTGCTGAGGCTCAGCAGAGGCTTTGCTGAGCTGGGAGGCTGCTGGAGAGAAGGAAGGTGCTGCAATAAGGAGCCCTGGGGATGGGGGTGGGAAGCTCTGGGAATGAGCTGGTCACTGGGGTGTGCTGTGGTGGGGGTCTGGAGGGACCCACCATAAATTTCCTGCTGCCCCTCTCCACAGCTGAGCTCTCCCAAGATGAGCCGAGGGGTTGGACCGCCAAGCCCCCTGGACACCGCTGCCCTGCAGGCAGAAACGATGCTCCGTGGTGAGAGGGAGGGGGCTGTGGGCACAGCCCGGTGTCCTGCTGCCCGTGTGGCTGTCGCTGCCAGCGGGCCGTGCTGCAGAGCCGTCCTGGTGCTGGCCGTGTGTGTGTGTGCCGCTGGTGTCCCCTACAGCCTGGCCACTCTGGCTGCTGTCACCTGGGGTCCCCCGGGCTCACCAGCCTCCCAGCAAGGGATGGGTGACAGTCTGGTGACAGCGTGTGAAGACCTCTTCACCTCAGGTTGCTCCCCAGGGGTCCAAGGAGATGTGACCGATGGCACGGGTGCTGGGGGATGGAGCCTGGGGACACGGACTGCGGCCACACAGACATCTCAGACCTCCCTGCAGTGGCAGCCTGGATCTGGGGACGGGGAAGGGCTCAGGCTGGGCACAGCAGCGGCTGTGACGCTGTCCCCTGCACAGTGGCTTGGCAAAAGGGTGCCTGCAACCTCAGCTCGGCTCTTCCAGACTGAGGGTGTGCCCAGGGCTGGCTCCGGGCATCCCCTTTCTCTGGGAGGCCTCCGTGGAGCAGGACCAGGCTCGCGTGGTGCCACACAGATGTCGGCAGTGACCTCAGCTGGTGGCCTGGGGCAGCCAGCGGGCACAGCAGAGCCCCAGAGCGGGTCTGAGGGCACCTCTGGAGCTCAGAGTGAGCCAGCTGCCAGGGTCCCTGCCGCCTCCCAGGTATGGCTGCACCCTCCTTCCCTCCCCACAGCTGCTGCTGGCCCCTCTGCAGGGGTGCAGGTGGCACCCAACCGACTGGTGCCACTCCAGGGGGCTGCTGGGGGGGCTCAGGTCCCACCCCATGTCCCAGCACGGACCCTGACGGACGCTCACTCCTGGAGCCCCAGCACAGCAGAGCGGGTGGTGGCCTCTGCTCTGCCAACGCAAGGGACACCCAGCTCGGCCCACCCTGGCACAGCGTGGGTGCCCCCTGCCCTGACTCCTGAGGGGCTCTGGGGCACTGCTGGCACTGTCCTTCCTGGGAAAGCTGCTCTGCTGGTGGACGCTGCCTTGGCCCGGGTTCCAGGAAACGGGTCTGGACGTCTGGATGCAGTCCTGGCATCACTTCCCACCACTGCCACAGCTCCTGGCATACACAGTCAGCAAGTGCTGGCTTCCTTCCTTCCCACGGCGGAGTCTGGGGCTCCTGCTGTCACCTCGGGGACGCAGAGTGACCTGCCTTCTCCCCCTGCACAGCCAGTGTCCACCGAAGCCTCCCCAGCTCAGACCAGGCCTCCCAGCCCTGCAGGTCCCACGGTGACAGGGATGAGCTCCACAGCCACTGGCGTCATCCCAGAGCTTGGGCAGATGTTTGTGACGGAAGAATCCAGGCACAGCAAGCCCAGGACAGCATTTCTGGGACCCACTCCCACTCCAGCAGGACCTCCAGGGCTCACCCCTGCCAGCCCAGGCTCTGTGCCTCCCCCCTGCTCCCCAAACCCTGCTCTGGAGCATGGCTCTGACCCTGGGCACCACACTGCCACCACCAGCAGGACATCTCCATCCTGCCTGCCAAATTCTCCCGGAGCTGGGCATGCAGCCAGCTCCCTGCTCAGCTCCCAGACCCTGGCTGTGCCCACAGGAGTGACTCTCGATGCCCACGTCATGTCCAGTGGCTCCATCACTTCCCAGCCCTCCTCCACAGCCATGGAGCATCTCCCTGCAGCCACCAGAGAGGCCTTCAGCCCCGCTGAGCAGGTGATGAAGGGCAAACCTGGCTCCACAGGGATGAAACCGCCTGCATCCCACCCCTCCAGGCTCCCCTTCCCCACACAGCCTGTGCATGTGCTGCCCTTGCAATTCCGGCTGCTGGGCATTGCCTACACCCCGGCTCTGGGCACCAGGAATTCTGAGAGCTACCGGCAGCTGGAGGGAGACGTGAGACTGATGGTGAGTGCTAGAGCTGGTTGGGACAGATGCTGGCACTTTGGGGTGCAGGGTGGTGCCAGGCCCTGCCGGGGTGAGAAGCCTGTGTGCTGCATCAGCCCTTGGTTGGTTTATTGCCCACCTGAGCATGGTGGAGGTGGGTAAATCCCTGGCCCTGCTCCACTGGTGCTTGGTTTGAGGTGGGACTGGGCTCCCCACAGCTCTGGCAGCCAGCAGGGCTGTGGCACACCGTGTTGTTGCTGGAGTATTCCCTCCCAGGAGTGTGAGTGGCTGCTCTAGGTATCCCAGCTCACCCATGGGCATTCCTGGAGGGCTGGCACTCCCTGGGGTACCAGCATGCCCCTCCCCTGGGCAGGCTGAACTGACCCCCTCTATTTCTTGCCCACCTGCTTGTGCATTTCCCCTTCACATGGGGGAGCTTGGAGAACCTTCTCAGTTACCAGATGCTTCTTCCTTCCTTCCAGCTAAACCAGATGCTGTCCAGCTACGAGAGCTTCCTGCAGGCAAACGTCCTTGAGTTCATGTGAGTGTGCAGCTGATGGGGAGGGGTGGGCTTGGCTTGGAGGGAAGGATTTGCCCAGGAAAATGCTCCAGACAGGTCATTATGAGGAGCAGAGCTCCCTCCCTGGCATCATCATCTCGAGGGACCCCTGTCTGAATTTCTGGATAAACGTACCTGGGGAAAAAAATAAAAAAAGCAGGTGTGCTGCCCAGTGTCTCTTCTCCCTCCCAGGAATGGCTCAGTGGTGGTGCGAGGGGAGGCTCTGTTCCGGGGGGATGCTCCTGCTCCCACCAACTCCCACCTCATCCGGACAGTCGTCACAGAGGCCAGCAAGGGAAGGAGCATCTTCAGCTGGCAGCTGGAGCCCCAGTCTGTCCAGTCCGGTGGTAAGTCCTGAAGGTCTTCCCACAGCAGGGCTGCCGCTGCCAAGTGCCCTCCTTGTGCCTCTCTCAGAGCCAAAACCTGCGCAGTTTGGATTCCAGGCTTTTCCTTTGCTTAACATCCCTTCTCCTGACCTGTGTAAAACCATCTTAAGGATGTTAAGGGTGGTGGAGGGCACATCTGGAGCAGCTGGACCTGTGAGGTGTGCTTCTGCTCGACTCCCTGGTTTCCCCTCTTTGCCCCAGCTCTCCTGTGCTGGGAAATGGTACATCCTGACCCCTTCCTACATTCAAAGGAATTCCTCCTCACTCAGCTACCCTGCTGGTTTCTGCTTTTGGTGTGTGGTCGTGGGGGAGCTCAAGGCTAAACAATATCTCCCAAGGAAGGTGGAGAAACAGGTGTGAGCATAACTCCTCTAAACTCCCTTAGGCTTCAGCCTGGGCAACCTGGACCCAGAGAAGCTGTCCATCTCCCTCACTGGCTCCCAGCTTGGGATGAGCAGGATGGATTCTTTGGAGAGGCTGGTCAGAGAGGTATGCTGAGCCCTGGGGGCTCTTAGGAGGGTGATGCTGGGAAAACAGGCACAGGCTGCCTGGCTGGTGGGATAACCTGTGCTAAAGAGGGGAAGGTGTGAGCTGTTGCCGTCTCTCTACCCAGGTAACTTCATCTGTCAGTCCCCTCTACCACGTGAGGAACTTCACCATCTCCCAGCTCAGGTATGGGATGCAGCTACTCCTCTGCCAAGGTCTTAATTTAATTACCTTCGCTATCTCTTGTGCCCTCTGCAGCTCATTAGCTGTGCTGCAAGGATGGGAAAAGCTGGGAGGGGACGTGCAGCTGGAGCAAACTGTAACTGAGCACCTTCTGTGGGCTCTCAGGGGAAAAACACCAGTAAAGGTGCTTGAGCCGGGTCCCAGCCCTCCTGCCTTGCTCAGGGCTCTTCTCTCCCCTCAGGAACCTCAGTGGGAACACGGAGATCACTGGAGACCTCTACCTAGACACAGCTGTCCATGCTGATGTTACAGAGGTTGTGGAAGCCCTGACTACACTCTCAGCCCTCCCCGTGGACCTGACGTCCCTCTCTGTGGAGGGTAAGGACAGTCCCTGTGTGTGGTGTAGTCAGGGTTGCTGCCAAATCTGCACACCCAGTGCTTGTTTCTTGTTCCTTTAGGGTCCGGGCTTGGTCTGCATGTGTACCCCCTCTCCTTCCTCGTCACCAACAGACACTTCAGCCAGAAGCTTCAGGATCCGCTCTCTGTAGAGCACGAGAATCTCTCCAGGGACCTTGAGGATGTGGTAGGAATGGGGCTGGTGGGAAGAGGGGATTAAGGTCCTCCCAGTGGGGTGAGAAGAAGAGCCGTGGGAGGAAGAGGGGCTGATTTGGGGGTGTCCAAACACCCCCAAAAGCTGGTGGGGAGCTGAGCACAACCTTTCTTCCAGGTGATGAGAGCCCTGAGGCGTTACCCAACCTTCCTGAAAGTGATGATAAAAGAGTTCATGTGAGTGGGAGCAGGGGGTCTGCTGGGGTGGGGGTGCACAGGGGCAGAGAGGTCTCCCTTCAGCTGTCAGCCAGCAGGTCATGGCTAGGTTGCATATTTTTGGCTAAAGAAGGATTTGCAGAGGAAACTGAGGTCAAGCATTAACCCATTTTATCAGTGGTGGCTTGCTGGGCCCCCAGGGATGTCCCTTCCATCCAATGGCTTCCTGAGTGCAGGGATCTCCTCCTATTGAGCAGAACCCTCTGGGGGGCTGGGTGTGCGCACCCCATCCCACCGTGGGGTCATGGGGGGACTGGCAGCTGCTGGAGCTCTTCCCAACCCTTTCTGCAGGCCTGGCTCCTTGATCTGCCATGGGAACATGATCTTCCGTCACCCTGCTCCCACCAGCGTGGAAGTTTTGGAGACACTTGTGCTCTCGGTTGGGCCAAACCAGGCTTTGGCTGACTCTGACATCCATGTGGATCCATACTCTCTTTCTGTGGGAGGTAAGCCCTGCTCTGGGACATGGGTATACAAGCTCCACAGGCCCCATGCCAGCACTGTGAGCAGAGTAGATCCACAGCTGACCAGATCCTGATCCCTTGTGTGAAGAGAGGGTGAGATGTCTTGGATGGTGAGGTGACCAGAAAGTAAAATTTTAGGAACAGTTGTGCCCTCTGCAGAGCCTGGGGGATTGGGGTTGGAGACCTGCTGGTGTAGGATGGGAGGACAGGGCATGAAGGGTGTGGAACAGATGTTTTTGTATCCTATATATTTGTCCTGGCGCAGAGTGGGTGGCTGGCACCCCCTGGGGCAGAGGCCCTGGCTGCTCCAGGTTTTAAGTGTTGTGCTCTGCTCCAGAGGACACCCTGGAGCCTCCCTCGTCCCAGCCGGGCTTCCCAGCCTATGGAGTGGCCCTCATGGTCATAGGTGGCCTCTGCATCATCACTGCGCCCATCGTGCTCGTGGTAAGGGCCACTTCTGTCTGCTGGGGTGGACAAGCAGCCCTGGTCCGTCCCTTGTGTGGGGTGGGCCTAGGGGCCCTGTGGGGCCAGGTCGGGCTGCAGTGCCTGTGCTCTCCTCCCCAGTGCCTGGGCACCAAGAGGCTGGGCTGGCAGGATGGAAGAGCCCTTTGGGACAGAAGAGACGCTGAAGTGGGGATCCAGACGCTGGAAATGGATAACCAGGGGTTCTGGACAGAGGTGAGCGGCCTTTGCATCCCTTAGATTATTTTCTGTGCCTGGGAGCTGGTGTTTCTGCAGGTCACGGGTTCTTCTGTTACCTGGTGATGATCTCTGGGGTTGGAGAAAGGTGTGGGGAGCTAGAGGGAAGAGACTCTCATTCCTGCCTTTGCTGAAGCAGTGACTTCTTCCCTCTCCCCTGCAGGACCCTGATGATGGTCACTTCCAGTGGCAAAGCACTTCTGCCTGAGGAGAGAAGAAGCAGCAGCTGGGGGGAGCTTGGAGAGGGGCTGTAGGAGGGAAGGAGATGCTGAGAAGCTGTCCCTGATTATGTGCCAGCAGCTCCCAGGTGCTCCCTGAGCAGAATGCAGACTCAGGTGTGTAAAGGAATAATTTTGTATCTCAAATAAACTGTTTATAGACCATCAAACCCAGTTGTGAAGGATCTGTGTTTGCTGTGGGGGGTGGTGTTGCGCCGTCCTGCCTGGGTGGGTGTGGCAGGACATCCCCCTGCCCCCGGCTCTGTGTATCACAACAGCTGGTGCATAAAGAGGTAACTATGGGTGGAAAAGTCCACCAGCAGTTATCTCTGGCGCCAAAAGATGATTTACACCTAGCTAAGAATTAACATCTTAGTCTGGCGAGCCGATGGGGGAGAGATATTTCTGACTTCAGAGACACCGTTTTACAACTATAAAAGATACACGAGTTATGACTGAGGCAGAAGCCTCTTACACCCCGAAAATGTTGGAGACTTCTCCCCGAGGCTTGGATGCAGCTTCGCGGTTACTTCCCAGGGATTGAGGGAAAGGATCTCGATGTGTGCCCCACCCGCCTTCGGATGGTGAGATACATTGAATCCTAGGTTTATACTATTTCTTCGCTAGCTGTAACTGAAAGGTACCAGTATCGTGCACTGTATGTCAATCTACTAGTAGTATCCCTTTTTATTTTATCCCTGTGTAGTAATAGTTTAGGTCTTGTCTGTTAGTTTTCTTGTCTATTAATAAATAATTCATTTCATAATAGACCAAATCAGCCATTATTAAAGAACTTGTGGATAGAGTGGATTTTTGGGGTGCTGGTCACTTCAATAAATAAAAATCCATTCGTGACAGTGGGCAACTTTGCCCTGGGCTCCCACTACCACCACAGCCGTGTTCTGCTGGTTTAACTGGTGCCAATGAGCTGGGCTTGTTTCTCTCCAGCTCTGGGATAACAAGATCCTAGTGCTAGGGGGTTAAAAACGCAATAATGTGCATGCCAGATCCACAGTCACTTTTCCAGCCCCACATTGCTTTCCATTCCAGCACACTGGTTTTTATTTCAGATCCTGCTCCTGAAGTGTTTGTTTTAGCCCTGACCCTGTCCCACAGGCTTTATCTCGGCACTGATTGCAGCTCCTGCTGAGGATGCTGAGCACCCCAGAGTCTTTATTTCAGATCAAGCCTTGTGCTGCTTTGCCTCTGACTCTGCCGTCCCTGTTCCAGCCCCAGCATCTTACTTTTACCTCTCCACAACCACGATTTTTATTTCACCTCCAGCCACAGCTTTGTATTTCAGGCAAGCCGAGGGGTTTTATTTCAGCTCCACAATCAGAGTTTCAGCCCCAGCTCACCATCGTGTCCCCACAACCTTTATAAACACCTCTATGAGCTCCCAGCCCCCTACAGTCGCTATCCCAGCTCTACAGTGCTTCCAGCTCGAGTCTCACAAAGCTTTATTTCGTTCCAGCTCTGCTTCCTTCCCCTGCCGCCCAGGTGAAGCTGCTCAGGCACCAGAGCAAGATCTTTATTTCAGGTCGAGGTCTTTGGAGCTTCAGCCCCAGCTCTGCACTCCACATTCCCGCTCCCGCCCGATCGCCGTGGGGCTGAGACTGCTCCCGGAGCGGCGCCTCAGGCGAACGGGGGCGGGGGGCCGGGGCTGAGGGGGCCGGGCT
>VZRO01007427.1:21709-70509 GCA_013397915.1 Daphoenositta chrysoptera
CCCGCAGCGGTTCCGCTTCTGCGGGGACTTGGACTGCCCCGACTGGGTGCTGGCCGAGATCAGCACCCTGGCCAAAATAGTTAAGTGCCCGCGCCCCCCGCGTCCCCCCGCCCGCTCCGGGCCTGCTGCTCACCCTCCTTCTCCCCCGCAGTCCTCGGTGAAGCTGAAGCTGATCTGCGCCCAGGTGCTGCGGGACCTGCTGGGGGAGGCCATCGAGGTAAGTGTGGGGCTACCGCTACAAAATCAGCAGCCTTAATTAATCTCGTGTTCTTCATGCAAGCCTCAGCGTTAAGAACGCTGCCGGCTTCTACTAGTAATAATATGCATAGTAAGTGTTATTAGCATTAATATTTAGGTAAGAGTTGTTAATGTTAACACTGGTAGTGAGCGTGTTACCTGGTGTTTACCGTGACGCTCTGCTCTCCCACAGTATGACAAGATCCTGAAGCTGACCTCAGATGCAAAGCTGGGTGAGCAGTGCTGTCCTTACCAGGATCCCCCGACGGAGCCGTGCTCCAGGGATGGGCAGCGATCTCCCTGGGGATGCCTTCCCCGGGTGACAGAGCTCACCCTCCCTCCCGTCTGCAGAGTCAGGGGACGTGAAGGCGACCATCGCTGTCCTTGGCTTCATCCTCTCCAGTGCAGCCAAGCACAATGTAGACAGCGAGTCTCTGTCAAGTGAGCTGCAGCAGCTGGGGCTGCCCAAAGGTAGGGGAAACCCTCGGGGTGGCACCAGGAGCCAGACCTGGGGGCATGTTCATGACAGTTCCCAGCCCTGCCTTCTGCACACCAGATGGAGGGCAGGCCGGCTGCTCTGCTGTCCTCCATCCATCCCTGGGGGCTCCTCGGCTGCCTTGGTGGGGTTTGGCAGCTGCAGGTCCGGAGTGAGCAGAGGGGTTCTTCTCTCGTCTCCCCTCTGGAGCAGAGCATGCCGGCGGGTTGTGCCGTTCCTACGAGGAGAAGCAGAGCTCCCTGCAGGACAGGTTCAGGGCCTGCAGCCTGCGCTGTGAGTGGGGTGTGGTGTCTCGGCGGGGCGTGGGGCTCGGTGCCAGTCACCCTGGCGGGGCGGGCGGGCGCTGACGCCGTCCCGCTGCAGTGAGCCAGCTGGGCCCCGTGCGCTGGCGGGTGGATTACACCCTCAGCTCCAGCGAGCTGCACCAGGTCAACGAGCCCGTGGTGCACCTGAGCTTCAGCCTGCGCGACAGAGAGCGCGGGAAGATGACGGCCGTGCCCGTGACGCTCTCGGCCGGCAAGCTCCGGGTGCTGCTGGCAGGTGAGGCACCAGGAGCGCTGGCAGCAGGAGCCTCCGGGCGGGGTTCCGCGGGGGGAGCTGCTGCGGGAGGGGGTGCTGGAAGGGCCGCTGCCATACGGCAGCTCCCCCACGGCTCCGCCCTCTCTCTGCAGAGCTGAAGCAGGCGCAGACCCTGATGAACACCCTCCTCTGAGGAGCCACAGAAGGGCCGTGGCGGGAGGCTGCGACACTCACTCGGGGGCCCACACTGGCGCTCCTGGCTGGGGAGGAGGACGGTCCCGGGCCCTCCGGGTTTCCGGGGCTCCTCGGGCAGCCCAATAAAGTCCCGGTGACAAAGCTGAGCCGTGTCCCGCTGTACCCGCGCCTTGTGCGGCGTCTCCCCGCGGCGGCACCGCCTGCGCAGGACAGCGGCGTCCGCTGCCGCCGCGCAGCCAATGGGAGCGCGCACCGCCGCTGGGCGCAGCCAATGGGGGCGGGCCGTGCCCGCTGGGGCCGCGCGGAGCAGCCGCGGCCATGCCCGAGTGCCCGGAGCTGCACCTGGCCGGGCGCTTCATCAACGGGGCGTGCGGCGCGCTGGTGTTCGCGGGCGGCGTGGAGCGCTCGGCGGTGGGCCGCGGCCCCGAGGTGCCCTTCCGCAGCGAGGCCTACCGCATCTCGGCCGTCGCCCGGGGCAAGGAGCTGCGGCTGACGCTGAGCGCGCTGGACCCCGCCGCCGGCACCCCCCCGCAGGACCTCGTGGTCCGCTTCGGCATGTCGGGGTCGTTCCGGCTGTGCCCCGCCGCCGAGCTGCCCCGCCATGCCCACCTCCGCTTCCTCACCCGCGAGAGCCCCCCGCGCGCCCTCTGCTTCGTCGACCCCCGGCGCTTCGGGTCGTGGCGGCTGGGGCACGCCTGGCAACCGGAGCGCGGGCCCTGCGTCGTCTCCGAGTACCAGGCTTTCAGGTGAGCGGCCCGAGGAATGCCTCCTGCTCGGGTTTGGCTGCTTTTCCTGCACAGACACGTCCAGGGGACTCCTGATGCCCCGTGCTCTCTTGCAGGGAGAATGTGCTGCAGAACCTGGACGACAGGGCTTTTGACAAGCCCATCTGTGAGGTTCTCTTGAACCAGAAGTATTTCAATGGGATTGGGAATTACCTGCGTGCTGAGATCCTGTACAGGTAAGGTGGGTTGAGCACCCGCGGACCTGCCGTGGAGGTTTAGTCTGTAGGAGTTTGCTGGAGCTTGACAGCTCCTTGGCTGAGCCAGCCGTGCCTCCTCACCTGGCAGACAGGTAAAGTGCCAGCACCGAGGCTTCAGGCTTGTGTGTAACTCTCTCAGGTTGAAGATCCCTCCCTTTGAAAAAGCTCGGACCGTGCTGGAGGCCCTGAAGGATCAGGAGCAGGAGAGGAGGAAGAAGGTGGGGAATACCAGGTGCTTTGACAGGCTCAGAAAGCAGCAGGTCCCAGATAGATGCCTTAAGCAGGGGTTTGGTTGCCTGCGGCCCTTCATGATGATCTGTGCCAGTCTTCTGCCCTAAGGAAGTCTACAAGTGGTTTTGGGGTAGGTGAAGAGGAAGAGGTGAGGGAAACAAACACCTTGCAAGCTTAAAATCTCCAAGGGGAAAGCTGCAGTAGAGCCAAGGCTGATCACGGCTCATCTTGTTGCCTCAGGGGAAAGGAAGTGGCTATTTTAAAGAAGCCTGAAAGCAAACTACATGACCTGCTGGTGGTGTTTGTGTGTGTTAGCCCTCTTTCATGTCTTTGTAGCTAAGTTGGAAGCCTACTGCGTGGTGAACTCAGGGTTGTCGTGTGGAGAGTGTGGCAGCTCATCCCTTGGAGGGCAAGAGATGGGGAAGAAGATGAGAGGAGAAAACCCAAGGAGGCAGAGGTGGCTGGCAGGTGACTTCCCTGCCCTTCTCCATCCCTGCAGGATCCTTCCCTGACGCTGAGCAAGAAGGTGAAGCTGAAGAAAGAGAACGCAGATCTCCTGGAGCTGTGCCACACGGTGCCCATGGAGGTCATCACGGCAGGTGAGGGGACAGGACAGGCAGCTGGGGCATGGGGCTGGCAGGGAGGCCAAGTCTTTGCATTCTCAGCCCCGGAAGGTTTGGGGGGAACCCTGACATGGTGATTATGGCTTCTGCTCTGATTCTGTCCTTTCCCTGTGTCCCCTCGCAGAGAAGCAGCTCTTTGACCCCGAGCACTCGGATAACTACGCTGCCTTCAAGAACTGGCTGCAGTGTTACTTGGTGCCTGGCATGAGCTCCCTGCGTGACCGCAGTGGCAGGACCATATGGTTCCAGGTAGGAGCCTGGGGCTGCTGTCTAGGGCTGGGGGTCCCCAAACCGCTCCTCCAAGGGGACACTGGCCTGTTTTCTGCTTGCTGAGACTCCCATTGCACTCTGTGGCTGAGGGTCTCCCTCTCCATCAAGCTGCTGGGCATGGAGGTGACAAGGGCCTCCTGTGTGGTGGGCAGCCAGCTAACAGATGGTGGGCAGTCTGGAGCAGATGGAGAGAATGTAGGGGGTTTGGGTGGTCTGGCAGCCCTGTTCTTCCCTCCTGTGCCTTGTGTTTGGGGCCTCGAAGGTCCAGGGATTGGTGGCAGAGTCCCCAGGGCACAGGGCAGGCAGAGCAAGCCTGACTCCCCTGCCTTCCCAGGGAAACGTGGCTGTTTCCCTGTCACTGCAATGGCTGCAGGGTGGAGACGGGGCAGGGATTCTGCTGCTGCCTGCAAATGACTGCACCCCAGTGACTGCTCTGTCCCTTCCCTACAGGGAGAGCCTGGCCCGATGGCTCCCAAAGGTGAGTTTCCTCTCCCTTTCCTGTGGGCCCCACTCTTGTTCCAGGAGGGCTGGAGAGGGGAAAACCCTCTTCTTGCTGTGCAGCACAAGGGCACAGGCAGGAGCAAAGCCATTCGCTCTGGGGTGCTGACAGTCTGTGACAGTCGTTGGCACCAAGGGACAGAACCCATTTGTCCCCGAGGCTTCCTACCAGCATCCCAGCCTGCCTGGGTGCAGCTGTTGGATGGTTTTTCATCCTGCAGCTCCTCACATCACCCAGGACAGCAAAGTGCCCGTGCCATGGCCTGTCCCTTGGGGTGCAGGCTCTGCCCCATCCCCTCCTCACCCCACCTAACCTGGGCACATCCTCTCGTGCAGGGCAGAGACCCCGCAAGACGCCCCGCAAGAAGAGCCCTCAGCTGAAGGCAGACCCTGAGGCACCGGCCCCCAAGGTGAGCAGCTTTGTGGCTGTGTCTGGCTGCCCTGTTCCCTGTGCCTTGCTCGGGCTGCTCACGAATTCATGGTGATGATCCTACGTGGAGTTCTCATCTTGGTGCTCCAAGGACACTTCTGCTGCTAAGCTCCGGCTCTGATGCCCACCCAGGTCACCCCACGTGCCTTGAAACAGCGCCGCAGGGCTGCAGCCAAGCCCCCAAAGTCAGAGGAGAAGGAGGAAGAGGAGGCTGACAGGCCAAGGAAGGGACGTGCTCGTGGGAGGAGGAAAGCAGCTGCTGCTCCAGCCCTGCCTGAGCCTGAGGTGCCTCTAAGCATCAGAAGAAGCCGCCGGACATCTGCCCGCAGGGGCAAAGGTGAGACTGGCAAAGCTGTGGCTTTGGTGCACAGGTGGGGGCTGTGGGAGAGCTGCCTTGTGGCAAGGGGACCGAGGGGTGCCAAAAGGCAGGAGAGGAGCCCATGGGGCAGAGCCAGATACCCCCCTGCCCTCTGACTCCTCGTTTCCCTCTCCCTTCTCCAGGTGCAGCCCCTGCCGTGTGAGAGTCACCCGCTGCCACCTCCTGAGGGGCATTTAAGGGGCCAAGAGGAGCTCAGGGAGGGCCTGGCCACAGACCCGGGGTAGTGCTAGGGAAAATGGAGCTGGTCTGTACCTGTGCTCACACTTGCTGCTGTTGCATCCTGCCAGTGTGGGAGGGAGAAGCTGAGCTTGGTGATGGGGCTTTTTCCTGCTGTCCACATGCATTTGAGGGGAGGAAGGGCCAGGACTGTGCTGGACTCTGACTCCTCCCTCACCCGCCTTCCTTTCTGGCTGCTGATCCCATCACTGTTTTTAGCTGACTAATAAAGTATTTTGTGTAGAAATCACTCTGCATGCCTTTTCATGCTAAGGATAAATCCCTCTGTGCCCAGCCTCTTCCCCACAGGGGCTGGGGCAGACTTCCCCTCCACCTCAACCCCCAAAATAAAGGTAAGCTCTGCCTCCCCAGTCCCAGGAGTGAGATCCTGCTTAGGCAGACACTGAAAGAGCAACTACAACAAAGCCCTTGGGAGGAGGCAGGTCAGTGCAGTTATCTGGAAACAAGTTAAGAAAACAGGCTGGAGCTTGTTTTTATGTAATTCTCTTGATTTTTTGTGTTTCCTCTTCTGCAAGGGCAGTGCAAGGGGCAGGCAGAGGGAGAAGGGAAGGAGTGGAGTGTGTTTTTACACTCACTGCTAGACAATGAAAGCTGAGACAGAAGTCACTGTGGAAGCTGCTGCTCCCCAAACCCTTAGGGCTGGAGCAGAGCCTGTGCAGGGCCACCAGCCTGTCTGCACCTTTGTCCACGCCTCAGTGAGCTCAGAAGTCACTCAAGACCACCCAGCCTGGCTGGGCAGTGGGCAGCTGTCCTCCTTCCCTGAGGAGCGGGGTGGTTCAAGCACTGCTCTCTGACAGCTGGGTGCAGGACACGGGGACACTGCCCTTTCCTGGGACTGCTGCCTTGCACAGCTCTTGGGACTGGGGACAACTCGGTCTATGATTTGAGCTCACAGTGTTGGTCAGGGGGCTGCAGCATCAGCAAGGGCGATGTCTGGTGTCAGCGGCTCAGGACCAGGAGGACGGAGAGCACGTGGAAGGGTGTGAAGGACAGCCTCAGGCCCCGCTGCTCCAGCGGCAGGCGGCCCTGCGCAGCCGGACGCTCCAGGAGGTCACAGCTGGGGAGCAAAGCAGGGGCTGAAGGGACTGATCTGCATCCCCACCCACCCCCAGCCCTCTGGCATGGACTTACAGCACGGCCTCCTTAACGGGGAGGGAGGTCTGGAGCCAGGCCGTGACCGTGCTGCCGTGGGCCTCGTAGAGCCGAACCACCACAGCCTCAGGTCTGTCCTCAGCCTTTGGGGGAGTTCGGACAAATGAGACGGGCACAGCCTCTCCAGCACAAGCTGCTGCACTCAGCTGAGCCTGACCACCCCTCGGTGCGGGTGAAGAGCAAGCCTCGCTCAACGACGGCACCTTCACCCCTCTGCCCTCCCCTCCTCCGCCCCAGCACCTGCCTGCTTGACAGTCTCCAGCACGATGGCAGGCGAGCTGACAGAAAAGGCACTCCAGGCTGGGCACTGGGCACGGCTGGCCGGGACCGCGTGGAGCGGGAAATTCAAGTTGTAGGCTTGCTGAATCACACCGGCCTCCTGGAAGGAACCTGCAGCACGAGAACCTCTAGCCAGCCTCTGTACACACACAGAGGGAGACACGAGCACCCCAAGGCTCACTGCAGCATCTCCCACCCTGCGTGTCCCCACGGGGCCCAGCTCTGCCTGTCACTCACCCTGGTGAGGCATCACAGCATAGGTGAACTGGTGGTGCCCAATGTCTGCCGTGGAATCGGGGGACTTGGGTGCTCTCAGCCTAAGGCAACATGAGGTTAGTGACACTGATGTTTTGGCAGCACCCACCGTCACACAGAGCAGAGACAGAGCACTGTGACAAGACAACTGCTTCCCTTGCTACCTCGAGGCTGGGCCCTGAAGTGGAAGCAAACATGCAACAGCAAACAGACCCTGGAAAGTTCCAGAAGCTAAAAAACTGGGGTGTCTTCCTGAGAAAATCAGGAAGATTTTCTTCTGTGGCTGACAGAGTCAAACTGAAATAGGCAGTTTCTTTTAGCTTGGTATGCACCCGTAACATCATCACTCCTGTTCCTTTCCTTAAGCCTCCCTTCCTGGGACATGTTTTGGTTAGCAACAGAAAAGCTACAACTCTGAATCTGATCTCCCCTGAATTGTCTTTGAGCACAGGTCACAGGAATTAGTTCTAATTGACTAAGATAATGTAAGCCAGCCAAATTCTCAGACAACAGCCACCCACCAGACCAGTTCCTTGTTAACTAAGGTCATTTAGAACCAGGTGTTGCCTTGACTTCCAAGAGAAACCTCAGAAGGCAGAGTACCCGCAGCAGCTTCCCCCTCACCCGTCCCTAACTCACAGGGAGAGGCTGAGGATGTTCCTGTGGGCTGATGCCCCGTACTTGCAGTCGTTCAGCAGAGCTACCCCAAAGCCATGCTCGGAGAGATCCAGCCACTTGTGAGCCCACACCTGCAGCAGGTACCAAGGCATGTGTTCACCACAGGGAGCTGCTGCCCCGAGCAGGAGCAGCTCGGCCCTGGGACCCGACCAGCTCCCTCCTGACCTCGAACCGAGCCCAGTCCCAGGACGTGTTCCAGTGCGTGGGCCGCTGCAGGTGTCCGAACTGGATCTCGTAGGTCGCGTTTGTGCTCCGGACCCGCACAGGGAACTCCACCTTCAGGAACTTGTGAGCCTCCTTCCACTCAACCTAAATGTGGCAGAAGAGGGATGTCACCCTGGGGGACTGATAGGCAGAGACTGCACTTCTTGTGTCCTGCTGTGCAGCAGCCAGTCCATGTCAGCTACAACAAAATCACACCAGAGTCTCAACATGGATGAACTGGTGGGTACCTCTCCCACCCTTGTCCCTCGGGACCCCCACCCTTCGGCTGCTTTCTGCAGAGGAGGACAGGCAGCAGGGAACTCCAGGGAAGCAAGCAGGGAGGGGGGATATAGTTCAGGCACAAGGTTCAGCTCCCCAGTTCCCAGCTGCTCAGAATGTCAGTATCACATGGCAGCCACGGGCCAAACCTGGGTCAGGAAGCGGAGGTAGGGGCACATGGCATCCAGGATGATCTCCTGGGTTAAGGTGCTGCTTTTCCCGACCTGCAGGGAGAACCTCACACTTCCCCGAAGGCCCCCAGCCAGGGTGATTTCCAGAGGCTTCAGCAGCGTTGTCACTGGCTTCCTAGAAAGGAATGAAGGCAGAGATAGTCTCAGCCTGGTAGATGCAGGTTCCCAAATCCCAGTGCAGCCACCCACACAGCAGGCACTCACTGCTCCAGAGCGAATGCTCTCTTACAGCTGGGACTGACAGGGAGGCAAGAATCTCAGGGCAAAGCCAAAATCCAAGTGCTGCATGCACCGCTCCTCTACCTGGTTTGCAAGTGATAATCCATCACATCCCAGGCGTCCCAGTAGAGGGGAACATCATCAAAGAGTGCAAACTGGTTGGCATAGCAGCCATCTGGGACTGACTCTCTGAAATAAAGTAGAACAGAGGAACAGCAGCATCAGAAGGACTGGCAGTGGAGAAAGGTGTACAGTGAGGAGGCCTGGGAGAGGTTTGAGGAGCTCAGGGCCAGGAACTGGGTGACACAGACCTCCCGGAGTCCAGCAGCCGAAGCGAGGTCAGGTGCCCCATCGTGTCCAGGCAGACAGCAATCACCCCGTTCTCCATGGTAATGGAGCCATCCTCCTAGGGAAAAGGCCAGAAGCAGCTGTCACAGACCCACACCTGCAGGAGCTGAGTGCTTCCGTTGCAAACTTAGGATGTGGATTCCTCAGATTTCTCCTCAAACAACCTCTGATGGGGGCAACACAGAGCTGAGGAAATCTGCCTTTTGCTTACCTGTTTCCTCACTGCCACAGGCTGAGCAGGCACAAATGGCTCCTGCACTAGAGCATAGCCCATGCTGGGGACTGTCACCACAGCTGGAAAGCAAAGAGGTTCTTTGCAACACTTGCCCCAGACTGAACCCTAAGTCACATGGCTATGCTGCCCTGCTGCTCTCGTTTTAGATCTACCACCTCCTCCCATACCCTCCTTTCCTTCATGCATACTTCAGGGGACTTTATCCCCTTTCAAGCTGTCCAAAGAACAAATTGAGCAGTCAGTAAAACCCTCCCCAGGGCAGGGAGAGGCAGAGTATTTCCCTGTTAGCTATCTCTGGCCCTGCAAGGAATTCTGATACAAGAGTTACTCCCACATCAGACATACCCAAAGTCTCTGATCCGTCTGGCCCAGGCCTGGAGATCACCTCGGTGCGTTCCCAGGGCAACGTGTTCAACACGAGGGTGCTCTGGGTGCTCCGTGCCTCGGGCTGCAGCAGATCCCTGCACAGGGACTGCACAGCTTCCTCCTGCAGCTGAGCACCAGCCCTGCGGATCTCTGGGCAATGAAAAGGCCTGAGTTGGATCTGAGAGAGCTTCTGGCACTCCCTGTGCAATGTACACACACTATCTCCTTCCAAGCTACAATTGCTAATTATCATTAATTATTATTATCTATTAGTAAGTAATTCAAGTGTATAATTATTCTGAACTTTGTTATTACAAGATTACAATGAGCTGTGCCAGCTCAGCTGGAAAATTCTGGTTAACAAAGCTCCTGCAAGCACCCCTGAGCAGGCAGAAACAAACCTTGGTGGAAGTCTATCCTGGCCAGCAACAAGCAGAAAAGCCAATAAATTGGCATGGTTCTCAATCCCTTGGCTGCCCTGCTAATTTAACACTATTTCAGAGGTGCCTGCCGAGGCTGGCCCTGGCAGCCCAGGGCTGGAACCTCCGCAGCCCCACCAGGCAGGACCTAGTGTGCTCCCACAGGTGAGTGTCCTCCTAGCCAAACTCCCTGCTCACCTGTGTAGTATTCCAGGGCATCCTCAACCACGAGCTGGATACAGCTGCCTGGCAGGACATCGTGGAACTGGTTGAGCAGCAATAACCTAAAACAGAGAGCAGAAACCAGGGAAGGAATCGGCAGAGAGCACCGGATTTGTGCTGGCTTAGAACAAGCTCTTCTCTCAAAACAAGAGCCCTGTTTGCAAGACAGAAAAACTTTAATAACTGTTCCCTCTTCCCCCATCACCCAGCACTTGAGAGAAAAGGATTTTTCCCAGACATCCTTTAAATCCCTTTATGTTAGGGCTTGTCAACTGTCATCTTACTACACCACAACCATGGGCAGTAAGAGCTATTTGTTTTTATCCCTCGGGGCTACCAGATACGTTGTTGCACAAGCTCAAACAAGTCAGAACCAGGGAGGAATAAGCTTTGGTAGAAAATTAAGCTTCCAGACAGCAGAGTAGTGAGGGTTTGGAGTTACCTTTCGACAGGAAAATCAAGCAAAGCAGCAAATTCTTTCCAGGTAGATTCCTGACCAGTTTATGGCAGGGGTTGTGTACATACAGTGCTGCAGTACTGAACTCTCCCCCAGTACCACCAGTGCTCCTACATTCCCTCACCTCCAGAGCCGCTGGAGCTGGCTGGCAGGGTACTGGAACACACTGTCCTGAGCCACAGCCAGGCTGCTGAGCACTTCCACGTCATGGAGAATTCGCTCACATTCCCGATTCCCCTTCTTTATCTGGTGCCAGTTAAGGACAGAAGGAAGATGCTCAGGAAATGGGTAGCTGGGAGTGGATCTCGCACACCAGCAGCAGAACCCCAGCTGCAGTGCAGGAAGGTTGGCTGCTGGGAGGTGTCAGGAGCTTGCATGGCCCCCTTGTCTGGGAGTGGGACCCTCACCTGGGCCTGGGTGGTGTAGGTGCCATTGTGCAGCTCGAGGAAGAGCTCTCCCACCCAGGTGCACAGTTGGGATGACTCCTTCTCCAAGACAGAGAAGAGCTGGTCAGGAGTGGAGATCTGCACCCTGTGGGACAGACAGACAGACAGACAGACAGCGATGAGCTGGGGAGAAGCCTGTGACATGGCTAATGGTGCATCGGGGCTGGAAAGGTGACAGGCCTCAGAAACGGCAACACAACCAGACAAAGTACTCCCCTCACCCTCCTCCTGCTCCCCTGTGACCCTGTCCCTGTCCTGTGGACAGAGGCACTGACTGCCAGGCACAGCTGCTGTGCTGGCCATTCACCCCACGGCTCTGCTGAGGGGTCACAAGCAGTCCACGGCTGCCCTTGGACCTGTTCTTGCAGCTCTTGGTGATGGAGAGACTCCATCCCCCCAAAAATCCTTCGCAGCCCTCTGCTTGCCCATCTCCCTGCCCTTCCCCCTTTCTTCTGGCGCTGCAGAAGGCCAGGCCTGGCTCAAAGCAAATGCCCCAGCCAGGAGAGAGGATGGGAGCTCTCCCCTCACCTGGGCAGCCCATCTGTGTTGCTCATTCTTTTCATCCTATCCAGCATCTTCTGCGTGGGTCCCCCTCCTCCATCTCCAAAGCCGAAGAGGAATGCGCTGTGGTTCACACGGCCTTTGTCCTTGTTGTTCTTCACTGTCTTCAGCATCTGGAGGGATTTTTGGGCAGCTGCAATCCCCTGGCGCCCAGCCCCAACCCCACAGCTCCACACAAGAAAGTCAGGCCAGTCTAAAAGGTGCAAAACCCAGTCTTGCTCCTCTTCCCCAGCCCAAAGCGTTCTAAATCAGGCACAGGCACATCTTGGAGTCAGGCACCCCTACAGCCTTTGTCCAACAATCCCACCCCCTTCCCAGTCAGTGCCCTCTCCCAGGAGCCTCAGATCTGGCCTCAAGGGGCTGGCACTGCCCTTCATGTGGAGGTCTGGCAACCTCACTCACCTCCTCCACTCGCCCATGCATCCCATAGGAATCACCGGGGGGAAAATGGGTCAGGACTTGGGAACCGTCAATGCCTTCCCAGAAAAAGGTGTGATGCTGGAGGGGAGAGAAAGGAAAACGTGGTGCACAAGGGACAGGCATTTCAGAGCCTCTTCAGGATTCAAACTGGGCCTTCACTTTCTCTCCACGGAGGTGCAGGATGCCCCGATGGATCAGTTCGAGGGCAGAACAAGAACAGGGAATGCCACAAGGGGCAGGGGCTGGATTTGCTGTCTGTTGGACCTGCACACGAGTCACAGCTTCCCATCTGGAAGCAGAAGGAATACCTAGCCCAGGGACCTCTAACCACGTCCCTCTCTCCTAAAGCCTGGCAGGACAACACTACCACCAAAACCTGGTGGCTTCTGGAAGTGGAGCCTGTGTGAGCTGAGTTGAAGGACTGTAGAACCAGCAGAAGACTCCAGCACCCACACGTCCATCCCTTGGGAAGAAGGTAAGCACAGCTCACCGGGAAGGAGTTCACCAGGTTCCAGCTGAGCTTCTGCGTGAGGAAGCGCCGGATCCCACAGCCATGCATCAGCTGGGGCAGCTGGGCTGAGTATCCAAACGTGTCCGGCAGCCAGAACTGGGAGCACAGGTGCCAGGAGCAGAGGGAGAGGGACACACACGAGTCAGCCCAACCTCACACACAGCAAGGGGTGGAAGGAGATGGTGTGCAAGGAAGGTGTGATGGAAAAGAACGAGTACCTCCGAGCAGATCCGGCCAAACTGCTCCTGGAAGAACCTCTGTCCCTGGAGAAACTGCCGCACCATGGACTCCCCGCTGGGCAGGTTCCCATCCTGGGGGGAAGGCACAGGCAGCCAGTGAGAAAAGCCAGGCACCAGGGAAGGAGAGATCTTGTAAGACCCCCATTCCCACCCACCTGACCTGGCAGATCATGGGGAGAACCTGAACGGGGCTCAGCAGAGGGAAAAAGGAGGAACACACTAGGGAGTCCAAAGCTCCTTTCTCAGGGATTGGTTTGGGAGGATTGTATTTTTGCTAGGCTGGACACTTCAGACAGCTGTTCTTCCTAGGCCTGGAGACCATCACCAACCAGACAGGCTCAGCAAAGGCTCTGCTCTACCCTGCAGTGTCAGGCCCGGTCCCAAAGGATGGCACAAGGAGGGTGTGGCAAGCCAGGCTCACCGTGCTACTCACCATTTCCACCCAGGTGCCTCCAACAGGAATGAACTGTCCCTTGGCCACGAAGTCCTGAATCCGTGCGTAGAGCCCAGGGTACCAGCTCCGCACCCACTCGAACTGCTGTGCCTGCCAGAGCACAGGGATCAGCCCCAGCTCCCCCCACACCCCGTCCCTCCTCTCTGCAACATGCCACGAGCAGAGGAGAGGTGTCCTGAGGGAGGTCACTCACCTGGGAGCAGGCAAAGGTGAGCTCTGGATTGTTCTCCATCAGGTGGACCACGGTGACCCAGCTCCGGGCGCACTTACGGATGGTCTCCTCATATGGCCACAGCCAGGCTGCAGGGACAGGCATGGCCCCACCGTGGTTATTACTAACACAAGCTCCTCACAAAGCTGGAACCCCTCTGAAACCCCTCCTGGGATGGGAAATTGAGGGGTGAAGCCCAACAGCAGGCTGTAATTCATCCCTCATCCCCAGTCCCATGGGTGTTCCAAAGGGCACAGCTAGCCAGACCCACATCCGCACACTGCCTCGGTGACAAACCAGCTGAGTGGCAGCACAGAGATCCCATTCCCTCCTCTTAAAGCATGGTACCCTGTGCCTGGAGCTCAAGGGCAGCCTGTTCTCCCCTGGGGCAGCACACCCTGGCCTCCAGGTGAGAGGCGAGGGAGCGCCGTGCTGCTCTCACCAGAGTCAATGTGGCAGTGTCCCATGGCGTGGATGGTGTGCTGGCTCTCGCCGTTCCTCTGGCTGAAGATGGCTGCAGCCAGCTCACGTGCAGCGGGGAAGGTGGAGGGGTCCGTAACGTCACACACATTGACCATCTGGTTGGCAGTGTACAGTGCCTGGAAACTCCTCTGGTTTTCCTCCCCGAGGAGCTGGGGTTGGGAAGGATAAAAGTATGACTCTGTGTGTCAGCTCAGATGTCACCTGCCTCTGGGAGAACCTGCTACCTCCTTTCAACATCTATCTCAGGCAGTTGTAACAGGTAAACACCGTGTCTCTCCTTCACAAACACAACCTTATGCCTTTTCTCACATGCCTTCCAAATCCAAGTTCCACATATGCCCATCCCAGGGGACTGTGGTTAACACATCCTGTTTTGGAGCACAAAGTGGATGAAAAAACACCTGTGGCTTCTCTCAATTCAGTTTTCTTCTGCTCTAGAATATCCTGAGTTGGAAGGGACCCACAAGGATCATCGAGTCCAGACAGTGTCAATTGTGCTAAAGCAGAAGCAGCAAACATTTTCTCCTCCAAGGCCTCAGGTCATGGAACAGTAGGAGGAGCAGATACAAAGAAGTTGAGGAAAGGGTGAGAGAAGGGAAGAGGAGCTCCCAGACCTGAGCCATGTCCAGCAGTATTTCCAGATCCACCAGCAGTTCATAGACATCTCTGTTGAAGACAACCAGCTCAGCCTTGCTCAGGGTGACTCTCCTGTCTGGGTCTGGAGGGGCGATCATGCTGCCCTTGCCAGCTCCAAAGAGCCCATTGCAGGCCAGCTCCACATACAGTGTCAGGCTGTGGGGACCAAGAGGAAACCATCAGGGAGCAGGTCACAAGCTCCAGGACACAGACAAGGATGTGTGTGTCCTCAGCCTCTTGGCTTCCAACAACACCAAGGTCCCCTAGGAGTGGGGGGCTCTGGCTTGGCTGGCCACCCACCTGTGGGGCTCTGACTCTTTCAGGCTTCTTGTCAGGATGTAGCTGGTCTTCTCTCCTTCCTTAGTCAACCCCTGCACAGGAAGACAGCACATTCAGCACATGTCACCAGAGGTCCATGACAGCAGGCTGGATGGACAGGATAAGATACCCCAAAGTCCAGCTGGACAGAGGGGTTGGTCCCACATGCTGTGGGATAATAGTTGGCACAAGAACCAGAACAGAAACTGCTGCTGCCCCAGCAGCACCATGAACCCTGCACACGTCACCACAGAACACGGCAGGGGTGCCAAAGGTCACCACTCTGTACATAGCAGGGCACCTGGCACACCCCTGATCCATGTCTCCGTACCTGGACAGGCTGGGCATCTCGCCACACCATGCCCTCCCCATCGCTCTCCCAGATGAAGTGCACTTCCTGCCCTGCCCATGCCAGGGGGATGCTCAGCTCCACCTTAAACCAGCATGTCTCCCATCTGGAAGAGAGCAAGCAGCAACCTCAGTCCCCTGTGTGACCTTCTCCCGAGGGAAAGCATGCTTCCTCAGAGCCTCCATGGAAAAAGCAGAGTGGGGACAGCCCAGCTCATCATGTGTTTGACGGAATTCACACACAAGGATGCTGCCTGTCCATACACACACCTGATTTAACCTGTGCCCTTCTGGAACCCCAGAGAAACTCCTTGTCTGACCACTGCTGGGATAAGAATCTTCCCCCAGACTTGACAAGCAAACACATCCCCCCAGCAGCATCAGAGACACAACCATGCTCACAAGGACCTCTCAGCAGAAATTAGCAACAAACTTGTCTGTTCCCTCATTAAATCTCCCTCAGGGCTTCTGGGCAGACACCTCCAAGCACTCAGCGGGGAAGAAGAGCATCATCTCGTGTCTTCACCATGGAGAGCTTGTGAGGACTCACACACACAAACTCCGAGACGGGAGCTCCAACCCCACCGCGGGCACAGCACCACCGAGACCCGGGACTCACGTGGGCCCGAAGGACTCTCCCACTTGAGCCGGCCTGAATTCCTGCACAACAGCCTCCTCGTAGGGAATGCGCCGCGGAGTCTGGAAGTAGGAGAGCGATGCCGGTGGACAGCGATCCCCAAAAAGCCTGTGGTGGGAGATGGCCAGGACACATTAATAAGATCAGTCCCGCATGGACTAGCCCAGGGGTGGTACAGGGAGCTTTCACAGCACGGCTGACTCGCCCTGCCACCACCCCACACCCTCAATTATATTAACACATCCCTGAGTAATAAAGCGCCCTGTTGGCCCCTGGTGGGCAGGGGAGGGCTGAGGGGTTGTGCCGGGGAGCCCCGAGGCAGCGCTCCATGCCGACCAGGGAGTGTGTGGGTGTGTGTGTGATTTGTCCCCTCAGCCCGCGTCCACTGAGCCCCCCGAGCCCCCGCACCCACGGCCGGCAGCGCCCGCACCCTGAGGGGACACCCCGGAGCTTGTCCCGGCCGCGTCCCGGAGAGTCCCCGCCGCCGCCCACCTGCCCCGCAGGTTGCAGTCGGTGAAGTAGGTGTCGGAGAGGAACTTCTCCACTCGCTCCAGGGCCGTCCACCGGTGCTTGATCGCGGCCATGGCAGCGGCACCGCTCCCGTCCCGCCCCGCCCAGCGCGGCGCCGGCGCGGCCGAGCCCGCCCTGAGGAGCCCGCCCGGAGGAGCCCGCCCTGAGGAGCCCGCCCAGAGGAGGCCGCCCGGAGGAGCCCGCGGCTCGGGACGGCCCCGCGGATCGCTCTCCTTGCTTCCAGCCCTCCTTGCTTCCAGACTCCGCGGCGCATTCCCTACGAGGAGGCTGTTGTGCAGGAATTCAGGCCGGCTCAAGTGGGAGAGTCCTTCGGGCCCACGTGAGTCCCGGGTCTCGGTGGTGCTGTGCCCGCGGTGGGGTTGGAGCTCCCGTCTCGGAGTTTGTGTGTGTGAGTCCTCACAAGCTCTCCATGGTGAAGACACGAGATGATGTTCTTCTTCCCCGCTGAGTGCTTGGAGGTGTCTGCCCAGAAGCCCTGAGGGAGATTTAATGAGGGAACAGACAAGTTTGTTGCTAATTTCTGCTGAGAGGTCCTTGTGAGCATGGTTGTGTCTCTGATGCTGCTGGGGGGATGTGTTTGCTTGTCAAGTCTGGGGGAAGATTCTTATCCCACCCTGAGCGTTCCCTAGGTGAGGAGAAGGCAGAATCCCCCTCATCGCTGTCCCTCAGCCTAAGCAATCCTGCACCCTCTTCTCCATGTCCTAATTTGCCTATAAATTGCCCCAAAATATGACTGTGTACCATCAGGGGGGAAGGAAGAATCTGTACACGATGCTCAGCCCTGATGTTTTAATGGAAGTACTGCGCTACAGTCAAGTTTACAACATTGGTATAGAAATCACATGGGTTGTGGGCCGAGGATCACGTTACAGAATACAAAAAGCAAGATCAAATAAAAAGAAAATTTAAAAAAGCAAACCTCTGCTATTGTACAGGCCGGGAGCAGAGCTGGGATGTCATACGGAGCACCAGAGGCAGAGGCGTCCCCATGGTGTGTCCCAGGGACCTGCACCAGCCCCCCTTGGCTCCATGATATGCAGGCACAGACTCCTGAGATAAGACCCCACCAAGCAGCAGCAGCAGCTGATAGTTCCAAGCCGGTCAGAAGTCTAAACCACCCAAGATTTTCCCTTCCAGATCACCTTGAGCATACACCAGAATAAAAAAAAGGGGGGAAATAATAGGGGAGCGTACATGAGACCTTTGGAATGGAAGAGGACACATGAGAGCCCCTTCCTGCGTGGTTACAGCAAAGGAGGAGAAACGAGACGGGGGATTTATTGCTGGCAAAGTGTGAAAAGCCCCTGCTGGGCTCTTCTTCCCTCTCTCTTCCTCTCTCCATAGGCGGCTCCCATTCCAGGCCTGCCTGCTGTGCATTGGTTCCAATGAGTAGAGGCCCCTCGGGGCCGTGCGCCTCCACCCCGGCTCCAGGTCCCCCTCCAGCGCTGCTCCCCGGCCTCTCTCCACCCAAGGGAAGGAGCTGTGGTGGCAGGAGAGAGGAGAGAACCTGGAACTGGATGATATTAAAGGTCCCTTCCAACCCAGGCCCTTCTATGATTCTATGAACCTGCTGTCTCAAAATACAGTAAGGCCCTGGGAGAGGTTGAAGCCGTGGCAGAGTCCCGCTCGTGGCTCTCCTCCAGGGATGATGGAAGCCATTCCAGGTGTGTGGGACTGGCTGCATGGTTTTTTGCAAGGAAAGCTGCCTCCCTCGAGGAGACACAGTGCAGTGGTGGCTTACAAAGTCTGTGCTGACTGCTTTATTTTTAAAATCAGAATCTTGCCCTGTGTTTTAAATATCTGCCAGCATTAAATTTCTCTACTTAAAAAAATATATATACCATATGTGGATTTCAGGAGTGAAATGCACGAAGACCCCCCAATCCCTCCTCCTTCCCTTGCACACACGCACACACACATGCAGAGCAGCCCTGTCAAATACTGGTCTGGTATTTCCCATGATGTTTTCTCCAACACAGAAAGGGAAAAATATATCAGCACAATCAGCCCCAGCTAAGTTGCTCAGCAACACTTCCCAAAAGCGAAGATCCTTGGAGCTGGAAGACAAGGTGGATAAAAATTACCCACCAGAAAAAAAGCCAAAGATTAAAAAAAAATTAAAATTATGTACTATTCATTTATATCTCTTACAGGCTGCTTATATCTCAGTTGTTAAACCCCCAAACGCACGCGCTCCCTCTGCTGTTTCCTCTTGCCAGTCTTATAAAAGGGGTTGGATTGCACCTCCCTCCTCCCTCCCCTTTCCCACCCCAAAACCTGCATGCTGCAACAGTGCCTTTCAGACCAGGAACAGGGCTGTGGGTGAGCGAGTGTCTTCCTCCAGTTAAGAACAAAGACATTATTTTTTTTATTTACAAAAAAAGGAGAAAAAAGTTTCCACACAAAAGCACTACAATGATAACTCCCTTTGGTAAAAAGTGTAATAAATGTCTCCATCGGTCTGTCTGTCGGTACTAATTCTCAAGCCACCTGGTACTATGGTACACAAGAAGCTAGTACAGTTATGCTAGCACATCAAGCATAATTCCTTTAATTAAAAAAAAAAAAAACCAAAACAAAACAGCAAACCAAAAAGAAAAAAAAAAACCAAAAAATCGACAATTTGTACATTTATTTACAAAAAAGGAGGGGAACATGTTAAAATCGTGTTGTTCTCTGCTGTGTGTGTGTACGTACATGTGTGTGAAAAGCTGGTGCATGGCACTAGGAGAGACTAGTAAACAAGCAGGTACAAAAAAAACCAAAAACCCAAAATAAAAATAAAACAGTTCCACTGGCACTAGAAAGGACAGACCGATCTGCACAGGGTGAGTCCAGCCTGGGAGGGAGAGGAGGGAGCGAGAGGAACCCAGGGTCCGCTGCCCCGCGGCCCCGAGCCGGAGCCCGCAAAGAGAGGAGAATCCGGTGGCGACAGGCACCTGGGGATTTTGGGGACACATCCAAGCGGTCCGGTGGTGGAGAGCATCCTGTTCCCCTCCCGCGCCGCTCAGGGCCTCCGGGGAGTCAAAGCCTCGACGCTGCTGGTGTGTACGAGCTCGTTGTGTTTCTCTGGGATGGCTCAGTTCAGAGAAGCGCCCTTCCTGCCCAGCGAGGGCCGGCGGCCGCAGCCCCCGGCGGAGCTCCACGCCCCGCAGGGAATCCCGCTGGGACGGGCTGTACCAGCCACGCACTAGTCAAGTGGCCATGTTAGGAGATACACAGTGAGGGGAGAAAGGCATCTTCCTCCTTCCCTGGATGCGCGCACACACACACATCTCCCGGGCTCCGCCCTCGCCCCGGGGCACTCCTAGGGTGTCTTGAATATCGTGCCGTATTTGACGCGGTACTTGTTGATGCTGACAAAGTGCAGGGTCTCTGTGTCACAGGTGGTGGTGCAGGGCACCAAGCCCTCCAATCCTTCACCCATGAGCCACTTGTTTGTCTCGGCTGCCATTTCGCGGGGCACGTGCTCCTTGGTCCATTTGTCCACCCAGGCCTGGAATCGCTGGTGCAGCCTCTTGCTCACCCTTTCGTGGGACTACAGAAACAGGGAGAGGTGTTAGGAAAAGGCAGCTTTGGCCCCCAAACTGCAGCATAACACAAAGCTTGGCTACTGGTTGACACTGCCAAGGGGATCAAATACAGAGGGAATTCGTAATGCAGACACTAATGGACTAATGACAGAGGGAAAGCTCTGATGAAGGTCCCCTGGGTCTCCTCTCTAAGAAAATCAGTGGCAAAATGAGCTCAGAAATACGGAAAGGTTTATGCTCTTTGTTTAACACAGCAGTTCACGGGCTGGGGACATGGAACAAATCCAGTGGGAGCCTGAAAGCTGCATGCCTAGCTCAGAGTGAGTCCCTTCTGCATTGCCCAAAAGATGCTGCTGCCTCCTCCTCTAGCACCCAGGACCAGGCAAGCCCTGCTCTTCCCAGCCCTCGGGGTCTGTCTCCAGCCCCTATAGAGGGGCACAGTCCTAGGGAAGAGCAACTTCAACATGCTTTACACATGCTGGGGACACAACTGCTACAGAAAGTTAAGACCCAGGTCAGGTCTAACAGGCTTGAGAAGCTCTGGCTTAACAGAAACATCAGAAGAACTGTGCACATTTTTGGGTAAGAGCATCTGCCTAAGGAATGTAAAATCCAGGACAAATGGTATAAAGCCATGGCTACAGTCATAATTGAAAACAGCCAATATAATTAAACCTCCAGATTAAAACTTACACATTTTATTATTTGTTTGTTCTTCTCCCAGAGACTGACTGCTTTGTGGTGTTAACTGCTAAATCCAATAGATTTGTTTCCAAAATCCAATGTAGCTTCTACAGTGCCCTCAGTGTATTCCATAACCAAGGGCTAAGCTGCACACTACATATTTAACATTTCAAGAATTTACATTCATATTCTCTGTGAAGAGCTCTGGCACATACTATCCTGCTTATAAGCTTACATTTCCTTGAGGTTTGTGCCAGCTCAATGGGATAGACTGAATTCAATCAAAATCCTCAGTATCAGCATTTCAAAGAGTCACTACACTGCAATAAAATGCTCTCATCTGACGTGGATGCAAAGTTTATGAGAATTACTTCACAACTAATAAAGTAAAGCTACTATCTGTATCTTAATCGGCAAGAAACACGGCAAGTAGTTGTTTTATAAATCCAAATGCATGAGTAAAAGTGGATTGAAATATTCCCATAAGATGAGAAAGGAGAGTGTCAAAGCATCCAGATGACCAGATCAGTTTCCTCCAGTGCAATCCTCCTGAATTTCACCCATCTGAGGTCACAAGCTCTTTTCATCTTGGATAAACCCAAACCTTTACCTCTCCCCAAACAGCCAGAGAGGCAATGTCTCCTTCCCTTCCCCTGGGTCCCAGGAAACCCCTGCAGCCCACCCCACTCTCTTGCTGTCTCCTACCTGCTGAGCTCGCAGCAGCGCGGTTCTCCTGTACATGTAATCCTCCGATTTGATCACGTACACCATCTTATAGGAGTTCAGCTTGAATTTACACTCCAGCTTGTCCAGGCTCTCCACATTCTCCATGGACTTCTTACTGTTTCCCTCCTTCCCTTCCTTCTCCTGCTGCTCCCGACCACGCTGACACTTTCGGATCCGCCTCAGATTCCTGCAAACCAGAGAACCCCCCTTGGAATTAGCGCACTACAAAGCCAGATGTAGGTGGTGGATCTCAAGGCCAGGTTGGACAGGGCTTGGAACAACCTGGTCTAGAGGGAGGTGTCTCTGCACGTGGCAGGGGGTGGAATGAGATGAGCTCTAAGGGCCTTTCCCAGCACAGCCTGGCCACTGACCTGGGCAGGAAGACGGGTTTCTGGGCCAGGTGCTCGCGGAGCTCAGGGGAGGTAGAATCAGAGTTGACGTACCGCTCCACGTAGTCCGACCAGCGCTGGAAGCAAGCACAGAGCACACATCAGCCACTGCCCTCCCACCAAACAACCTGGCAGGGCTAAGGAGGCTAAGCTGGAAGTCACACAACATCACTTCTGAAGGCTCTGTGCATCTTATGCCCAAAAAGGCAGGCACAATGTTTCTTTATGTGGTTTTGAGTATTTTCTAATACAAAATAAACCAAGAAGGATTTGCCTGCTCACATCATTGGAAGCTTTATGGCATGTCCTTGATGTTTCTTTGTCTTGTGCTAGCAGACCACACCACCAGTCAACTGGATTCTCTGGTCCACTGCAACCTGCACCATCACAGTCAACTCTCTGGACAAGCTGCCCTTACCTCTGCTTCCACAGGGTCATCTGAGTTTTCCTCTTCTGTGTCCAGCAGCTCAATGGTTAACTGAACTTGACCTCTGCTCTGAATGAACATCAGCTACAAAGAAAAAGCAGAAGGAACTTCAGTAAGAAGAGGTTTGAAATAGAAACAAACACCTTCACTTCTCACTGGGGCAAAGGGAGAATTAAGCAAATTGGCAGTTTGAAAGGAAACTATCTTGAGCCCCCAAAGTAAGTTTGAGGGCAAGGGAAGAGATACTATACACTCAGGGTTTTATCCAAAGTACTTCTCTGGCTCAGAAAGGGCCTGACCACTTCCTGCTTCTTCAGAAAAGGAAGTATGGATTTGATTAGCAGAGGTTTATTAGTAATGTATGCAGGCAGCAGTGATTTAATGCCCAGTCAGTAGTGGCAGATCTCCCAACAGTCGAAAAAATTGAGACACCAGAGAAACGGAAGAGTTTGAGCTAACAAATTAAAACCAGTGGCAGCCAAGCAGTCAGTATGATACAGCCCAAAGCTGCTGTAAAGCACAGGGGATATTCATTGCTGTTCCAGGAAATTTATCCTCCTTGAAACTTCATTTCTGAGGGGCCCTTGCAGAAGCGTTAACCTATGTTCCGAAAGCGGGCAGCATGTGCGCTGGCTTTGGCTGGAATGGAGTTAATTTTCTTCATTTTTGGGTGCCTAAACAAGGCTCTTTTTTAAAGGACTGCTTCCTCTCCCTTCTTAAAAGGCATCCCCCCCACCTCTGGCTGGTTTTACTCTGTGGTTCAGACCCTGGCTTTACCTTGAAGCAGTTCTCCTCGGACATGAGCTGCTCAGCTTTGCGCTGGTACGCGGCCTCCAGGAGCGAACGGGAAGACTGGGAAGCGAGGAGACCTCCCGTGGCTCCATTGCTGTTCTCCGACAGGTACAGGTCTGTCACCTGCACACAGATCTCATCACTCACGATGTGCTGGAGCTGCAAACAGGAACAACAGGGGGAAGGTGTTTGTCAGGGAGGCTGCCACACCCCCATCAGAACAGAAAAAAATAAGGATGTAACAATGGGATTGAGCTCAAGCAAAAAAAACCCCTTGGCTTCTTCCAGTTGCAGATGATCTCTGCTGCTATGTGAAAAACCCACAATATCTTTAAAAAATTAGCAGGTGGCAAAGCACAGCTACTCAGAGAAAAACTACACACAGGGAACATTGTGATCAGCAGCAGGGGAGGAAGGGCCAGAGCTCCGTGACACAGTGTGTCCTCTCCTCGCCAAGGGGCTGCTGCTGTGTCTGAGGAGAGGGGTGGGAGGTTTAAGATCAAATCCATATTTTGTGTAAGTTTAAAAATCAAAAGTCTCCCAACTGTCTTCTGAATTCAGTTAATCTCTGGACTGAAAGGCTACTAAAGAGCAGCTCTGCCCTTCTGAAAGAGGAAAGGCCTTTCAAGTTATTCCACTTCCAGCCTCTTGTGTCTGTTTTTGTTCTTTATGCTACAAAAAAGGCACAAGAAGAATTTTTCCTCTGCTCACACATTCTTCCTACCAACCCAATAAAAGGACTGGAGTTTAACAGCCAAAATGAGCTACTCCAGCAGCCAGATAAAAGAGACAAAAGGTTTTTAGAAAAAGTGTGCACTCCTACAGCACTGATGGAAAGGAAAGGAACTATTTAGATGTAATTTATTTCTTTTTTTTTTTTCAAAGTTAAAGCAAGATTAGTTCTGGACATGCTTTGAATACTTATATCCTAAAACATCTGGAAAACAACGAGAACTCTGTAGAGGATATTCTCAATAATTTAAACAGATCAGAAATCACCTTCTATCATTTCTCTACTACGAGGGCTAGAGAGCTGGGTGAAGAAACACCCTGAATTTACCTGCTGAGCCCTGCAATTCCCCATGTGGGCATACAGCATGGCCTGCGATGCGAGCCTGGGTTCTCACTGCAGCAAACAACCTGCCTACCTCCTCCACCCCGCCGCACCCAGGCCCAGGCAAGGCTGGCAGTCACCTGTCGGACGATGCTCTGGATCAGCTTGTCCATGGTGAAGGCGATGTAGGCGTGGATGGTGAACATCTCGCGCAGGGAATCCTCGTACTGCGACGAGTCCATGTTCCCGTCCAGGAGGTTGCGCACCATGTCCAGGAAGGCCGGGTAATAATCCTCAACATCGATGTCCACTGCAGCAGGAGAGAAGGGGAGAGATGGGCACACCGCCCCTTGGAAGGGTTGCTGGTTTGGGGCCTGAGTTTTGAGCCTCGGGTGACCCACTTGAGCTGAAGAGTTACTTGAACTTGTCTTTTATGGACATAAATAAATCCTATAAGGCCACAGGTATTTTCATAATCTCTTGCTTTCTAGCTCTAGCCTCCTCTGTGAGCTTTGTATTTCTGAAAGCTTTTACTCAGGGAACTTGAGGATACTTTTAGATATGCAAGTGTAAAATGAAAGCTCTTATGAAATAACTGCTGTGTATTACCCTTCTGCTATTCCAACTCCCATGTTCCTCACATCTTCCCATCTCCCCAGGGATACTAAAAGAGAACCCATCTTAAAGGGTCACTGCTGTCACATGCCTGAAGACACCAAACAACCCCTGTCACCACACTACAAACAGAAGCACCTTTTCCCCCCCAGCCTCCCACCAGAAGTCACTCACTGGGCTCCTTCAGTCGCAGCTGGATGGCAGGACTGTCACTCTTCTCTCGCTTTATGCCCAGCACTTCCCTCTCCCACTCCCGTTCCCGCGTCTCCTCCTCGATCTGCCGCTCGGCCTGGGTGCAGATCCGCAGCAGCCGCAAGCACAGGATCTGGTGCAGCCTCATGAAGATGTACCAGTTGCTGTTCACGTAGAAGAGGTTGTAGACCTCATCCATGCCCCGCAGCTTCTGGGCCGTCGTGTTGTTGAACATCAGCTTGGTTTTGGGAGGGCTACCCCCGACACCGTTGTGCTTTTTCGCAGCCCCAGTAGCTTCGTCCACATCCATTTCCTCTTCTTCTTCCTCTTCCACATCCGAGAGTTCACCTCGCTGAGCAAACAGCAGGTCTGGAATGAAGTGATACATGATCTGCTTGATTTTGTACTTGTCCTCTTTCTGGATTCCCGTCTGCCGCTTCACGTGGTGGATGATGAGGGAGGCAGCATCTTCCAGGATCTGCTTGTCTTCATAGGCTAGCGAGAGGTGTGGGCCTGTGGGGACTCCAGCATTGTCTTCTGAAGCCTGTTCTTGCCTCTGCAAAGGAGAAACAGCACAAAAATCAGCCTAAACAACCCCTCTCCGCCACCCAAGAGCCTGCTAGAAAGCTCTACCAGTGGAACAGATTTCCTCCCACATCAAGTGGTGAGGAACAGGAACTGAAACTGCATGAGCAAAGTACATAAAGTTTGAGGGAAGGAAACTGTTGGTGACCATCTCACCTCATCATAGATGCTTTCAATCTCATTGAGGAGACTCTTTGACCTTAGGACCTTGGTATCATTCTGCTTGAAGTTGATGCCCTGGTGGTCCAAGGATTTCAGGTAATACTTCTCATTCTGCTCTCGCCAGACTTTATTAAATCCTCTCTGGGCTTCTCGCCACTCTTCCTCTTTCATCTTTAACCTTGGATCAAGAAAACAAGGGTGAGCTAAGAGATGAGCATACAAGAAAAACCTTGGCCCACGGTTCTTGGTGAGCACTGACAAGAGCTGAACTCCTGAAGAAATGGGCATAGATCAAAGATACCCCACAGAAAGGACCTTTCCAGGAGGTGCACCCTGGACACGCTCTTCTGAAGAAATCACTCTGGGTTTCTTTCACATCTAAGTAAAACCATGCAGGAACAAAGCAGCATCGGGAGAGGGGATAAAGGGACAGGGAAGTCAAAAAAGCTGGCCCTGGTCTCTCAGAAATCCCCAGGAAGTCACAGAGCTCCACCTGTGGAACAGGGGCTGCTTAGTTTGAACGATGAACAAAGCATGGACACCTGAGTGTCCTGGGAATGCATTCCTGAACTTTGACTCAGCATCCCAAGCAAAGCACCCCTGATTCAGCCCAAGAAGGGAAGGGAAACTGGGAGCTTACAGGTATCCTGGGAAGGCTGCTACCCCCAGCTCCAGAACTCCAAAACACAGGACCAAGAGTCCCACAGAGATAAAAGAATATGTACTGCTTACACATCTCCCCGACCTTCCCCAAGGAGTTGCAGCATCCACTCCCTTTTAGCTGAGGAAGAGGAGACAGACAACAGAAATGGGACTGGGAATCTGAGGATAGCAGAGCCACGATGATCTGGGCACATAAGGCCATAGGATTTGGAAAGGGATCACATTTAGCCCTAGGACAATGGTTTCCTTATCTTACACACAGTGCTGACACCAAGGAAGAAGAAAGTTTAGGAGGAGACAACAAAAGCTCTATATCCTTCCAGCTGAGCTGTAAGGATTTTGTTTCAGGAGGGCAATTCCCTCTAGGTGATTATTATGGAACACACCAGCTGTCTAGAATATAAATGAACTTCCTAGTTTCACAGAGTAATAGACTCCTGGAATGGTTTGGTTCGGAAGGGACCTTATGGATCATCTTGTTCCACCCCCTGCCACGGGCAGGGACACTTTCCACTGGACCACGTTGCTCCAAGCCCTGCCCAACCTGGCACTGAACACTCCCAGGGGTGGGGCAGCCACAACTTTTGGGGGCAAATTTACAGCCTTGCGGAGGTCACACTCCTTAGGGGCAGAAATCAGCCACTTTTCCATAGATTTGGATGGCATACAGTGCGTTACCCTTTGGAAGGGACCCTGTGGCAGGGTGCTGGGGCCATCAGTACCTTTTCAGTACAATGGGAACAGCCACGGAGGGGTTCTTGCGGAGCCCATCGATGATGTCAGCTGCTTTGTCAGCATATATCCTCTGGAGAGCCTTGCGGTGGATCACCTCCGAGGTGCCCCCCAGGGTGTTGTCCAGCCGGAATTTGGCCTGCTCCTCCGCAGACAAGCGCGACAGCTTCTTCTGGATTGCCTCCAGAACGCGGATCGTTGCCAGGTTGGTCTCCAAGACAACATCCAGCTGGAGAGAACAGTGCATTAGCCGTAGCATTTGAACAGACAAAACGTGATACTTCACGGAGGCAAACATTCGAGTGACGCGAAACAAGAAGCTGCGCCTGTTTAACGAGGTGTACTCGAGCACTTTGGTGCTCAGATGCTCTAAAATAATCCAATTATATTTCATCTCCTACCTAAACAATACTGTGTAAGAATTTAGAGGCTACCAGAATGATACTGTTCGGAAATTACATCTTCCAGCTGGGAAAAGAACACAATTGACTCTACAAAAGGACGTGCCAAATCTGAGCGGATTCAGGTAATTGCCCAGCTAACTTCCATTTCCAGTCAAGATGTCAGTCGTTTAACATCCTGAACATATTGCTTTGCAGATGATTACAGGGGAATGCATGTTCTCATGCACAACGTGAGCAGGAAGAACAGAAAACAATTCCATGCTGGCCATTCAGCAATTTCATGTGGAGTGGGGTGAACCAAGAGCTCTGCACAAAAGGTGAGGGGCAGGGGTGGCCGCTTAGTGGTTATGCAGCCACTGCTTCTTGCATGAAGAGAACACAAGCTTTTATGACAAAAACCAGGTGGCAGACACAATAATATGAGATTCTAAGACGCAGTATTAAAGCTATCATTACATCAAGCTCATTAACTGTTCACAGAACAGAGCTTTCCAAAACATGAACCAAGGAAAAGCAATTTACCTCAAAACGCTCGTCCTCACACCTGTAGATGTGCTCTTCATATTGTGTCTTCTTGGAGCTCACAAACGTGGAATCTTCAGACCAGGATGGGAAGGAGACCCAGGTGTCATTCAAAACCTTTGAGGGAGAACAAGAGCCATGGTCAGTGTTCAAGGGGAACAAACCTGGCCAGCTTCAAGCCCAGTTTTCTGATGGGACAATCTAATTCCCCAGCTGGAAAAAGTGTGTGCCCCTTCCAAAGTCCAGCATTCACAGGGCAACCCCAGACAGCCAGAACCCAAACAGCCAGGCAGCCTGAAAAATTCACTGCCTGGAGCTGCGAGGAAAAGACTTGCGGGAGAAGAGGAAAATGAAGGTGAAAGGAGCTTTTCTGCTACTTTGAATTAGTCAGCTGCAACCAGCTGGTTCCTCATGCGTGATTCACCATCAACACTGTGTGGTCACCACAGCAGACCTGACTGTTAGACAGGACACAGTTGCTGTCTCCAAACAAGGCTAATTGGAAGTATAAATCCATACCCCAGCATCACCATTCCTGACAAAAGAGCTGAGCACCTGCAGCTTTCAAAACAGGAGCAGAACATTAAAAAGCAAACAAACAAAAACCCAACAACAACCTCAAAGAAGCCAAAGGCAAAGAAACAATGATTCTGGCAGACAGGCTTGAAAGCCAGGCCCAGTTTTGATAAACCCAAAGCCTGAACAACTGAGTCATTAGATTCTCATAGGGAGAAAAGTTTGTAACTGCATCACACAAGATGCTTTTGAGAGACATGTCAAGACATGGATTAAAAATTCAGCATTTCAGGGAGAAAGAAAGATGGATCTGAGGGAGAATCTGTCTACAGAAAACATGATTTTCTTTTAAAGTTGGCCTAGAGGCAACTCTGAAAGCAGGCTAAGTAGGAATTTAGGTAAAAAGGTAGCAATAATCCTGAATTACATACTACCTTGTAAAGGACCTCTGAGATCACATTAAGACCACACAGAAAACCAGTTCTGTCATTTCCTACTTGGAGTGTTTTAAGTTTGCAGTCTTAATGTTCCTTTCACAGCTGGTACTACGTAACACATCATAAATAAAATGCAGGAGCATGAGGTATGTCAGTAATTAAACACCATAACTATTCAGAAGGTCTTTCTCCAGCTGCCCTCCAACGCTCTATGCAAACCTTTCACAAACACTGCTGGAGAAGAGATGATGCCAACCATCAAAGCCACGTGGATATCACAACTCCCAGCATAACCCAGTTCCTAGACTGACGCCTCACCCTGTGCAATAAGCTTCTGGATATGACCCAGATGTTTAGGGGAGTGCCACCAGGAACACCTTGGGTGTGCTCCCCTCGGGCAGCCCCGGGCACCGTGAGGATCCCGAGCCAGGACGGTGTGCCCACACGCGCCTGGCTGCAGGAGCAGCACGGATCAGCGTGGATCAGTGCTGAGCAGGCACTGCCTGCCCTCAGCTCCATGCTCACCACCACCAGACCTGTGCCCTGACATCCCCTGGAACCTTTCCAACGCAGGGATACAACATAAATTCCCCACCCCGCTGCGTTTTGTTTGCTGCGTTTTGTTTGCCTTTGCTCCAGTGGTTTCAAAAGGCTGGGAAGAGCCTTCCTCTGTGACACAGCTCCCACCTCACCTCTTTACACAGCGGAGTCCGCCCTGTGCACTTGGGTTGCTGGTAGCTCTTGGGCAAGGCTCGGTAGCTGGAGCCCAGCCTCTTGCAGGAGGCATAGTCAATCTCCATGGCAATCCCCTCCGTAGCCCGTTCCTTCGGATACGTCTCCATGTGAACAGATTCCTTATACCCCAGAAAGTTTTTAAACCAAGTGAACAGTTCCGGGAATTTCCTAAAATAAAAGGAATGAAGTGAAAAACAAGCTAAGCAGAACACAAACAGCGCTGAGCTGTGATGCTGAGGTTAGAACTGATTACTACAGACAACTCTCTAAATTCTCAGTCTGGTGAGAAGACCCTTTCTGCTCAACCCCACTTCCACAGGGCCTGACCAAATGGGAAGCAAGCACCTGGTGTTGATCAGGTGGGGGATTGCTCTCTTGGTGCAACTAAGGTGCTCCAGGATTAGTGACAAACAAGGAACAGCTGTCAGAGCTTTCGCTGCAGGGACAGCACTCATGCCACAGTCACATCTGGGTCTCCCCAAACTACCCTGGTAGTGAACTCAGGCCAGATTCCTACTTGTTTGCCAGTGTTTTGAACCTTAAACCAGACCTTTCCTTTCCAGAGGCAGCAAGAAGAAACCAAAAGGCAATTCTCTAACTACACAGCAAAAGGTTTCAGTGCCAAGCAATTGCTTCAACCAGACTTCACAGAGCAGCATAAATCATGGAGAAGCCTTGCCTGCAAGGCTCAAGTTCACCTGTTTGCAAATTTTCCTGAAGAATTTATTAGTCTAAAATACTGCATCTGTTCAAGTCCTCTTATCTCATGCAAAGCTCCAGCAATAGGATGAATTGAACCTGTTACTAATTGAATCACTAGTTATTCATTGCCTTTTCATTATATGGCAGAAGATAATGTCCAACCCCAGAATAAAAAAAACCTCTATTATATCTTTCCCTAGAGTTAGAAGCACAGGCAGTAGAAGGGAAAAGTACCGATTTTTTGGTCAAATATTGCACCTTTTCTACCTAAAGTCAGGCATCCTGCTGATGCCTGACTAATTCCAGTGGGTCTACAGAGAGAGTGGAAGTTCCTTAGGGAAGGTTCTCTACACAGTAGCTACTGTAATGGGGTCCTGAACCCAATTTATGTTGCTACTGCTTTCTCCCTTGGAACCAGCAACTCAGTGCCCCGGCAAAAGAAACACTAATCCTGCTGCCCAAAGCTGATGAGAGGATATCTGTTGGTTTTAACCAATTAATAGAGCTCTTCTGTACACTACCGACGATCATGGAAGTAGTAAATTCCTATTTAGAGTATAGAGCTCCTTAACATTTTTGGCTTTGTGACAGAATTCAGCTGCTTTTTGGAAACTTTAGTGAGTTTATATCAGCACTCTGCTTTTTCTGGGGGGACATTTCCTATGTAATTTGGCAGTCAATCTTTTCTCAAATGACATAACCCATGATTCCAGAGCAAGAAATTGCAATAACAGGCTGCTAATAATTTTGTTTGCCCTACTGGAAAGGGAAGACACACAGCGAGCAACACCTGCATGCTGCCTGTCAGGACAGCTGGGAATCTCTTTGGGATAAGGAATAGGAAAGGGCAGTGCAGGAGACCATGAAGGTTAGTGTTTCTTTCCTGGCTCCACAACAGAAACAGACCAAGAAGATTAAGCTTCTTGCCTTGTGTAAGGAAAGGGGCTGCACTTACCCCAGGAAAGGAGAAACCAGCTGCACGAGCTCGGCCCGGGAGATCACCTCCTGGTTGAAAATAACCAGGCAGCGCAGGAAGTTCTCGTACGCTTCTGTGCTTCGCAGAGCTTTGCGGACCTGACGGAGACAAGGAAAAGAGGAGCTGTCAGGGTGGGACCAAGCAGGGGCAGGTCCAGGAGACCAGGATTTGACACCGTGCTTCCCACCGAGGCACACAGATCTTTAATTGAGCTGGACAGAGGGAATTTGCCCTGGACACAGGGCCAGACAAACAGGTACTGGTGGGAGCCACCCCCACGCTGGGATCCCCTGCAATGTCTGCACTGGGGCACTACTCTAAGAAAGGAGTTAGAAGTGAAGAATTAAATCCTTCAAAGAACCCTGTAACAGCTAGATTACAAAACATTGGAATTGTGGGCAACATCAGTTGTAACTGCAGCACCACAAATGCAGCCAGGCTGCTTTTAAACCTCAAAGAGTATTTCAAGCAGGGAGCAGGGGTATGAGATCCATGCCCTGGGTAACACCCCTCCAGCCTCTGCCTGCTTCCAGCTTGGATTATCCCAGACAATCCTCCTTCTGTAACCCCCATCTTCACAGAATGAGGAAGCCAAACTATTCATCCCAACATCATTACCTTTCCCACAAGAATAGTTGGATCTACACATCAGACTGAGATCTGTCATTGTTAAGTTATTCATCATCATGGTTATAATTCCACAGCAGGGATTTCTAGGTTTACTCATGTTAACACCTACACATCCTCCAAGCAATAAATTGGTTCCCAGTTACCATTAGCTGGTTCCCATCATGCTGCAAAATTCACCACATCAGTGGGGAGCAACCAAGACTGTCATCAATGTGTGAATATTGCTTAAAAGGATGGTTTTAAGTTCGTTCCATACTCCCCTCTGAGCTATAAGGGAATGTATGGACATCTCAGAAAAGACACCAAGGTACCACTTGGAAACATCCCATATCTCCTTCACTTGATCTGTGTGCTAAACCAGCAACAGGTAACAACTGTGCAATTAATTAGATTAATCTCTGAGGGAAAAAAAACCCAAAAAACAACCCAAAGTAAATATGAATCAGGTGCTTTGTAAACTGAGCTCCCCCACTGCAGCCAGCTGGTTGTAGATGGGTACAAGCTGTGCCGACACAGCAAGACATGCCAAGCACATCATCAACTGCACGGGGATTTCATAAAGGGGAAAACAATTTGGAGTGTGGGTTACAGGAAAAAAAATTCCCATTCCCTCAAATAAACTGCAGCAGCAGAGGGTGGAAAGCTGGAGAAGGAGCTTTGGGGAAAATACACATGTAAAAAATATCACCAGTTTTAAAAAATTTCAGTGGATCCAACTTAGAGGTCACAGGATACATCTCAGGTCAGGCTGAGAAATGTTATCAGGGTGGTGTAAATCTCACACACTTCACTGTGACAAGAGTCCAGATGTGTATACAGGAAGGACGTACATCAAGGACACGAAACACCTGCATCCCACCTCTCACCTTCTCAAAGAAGAGAGATTCTGTCCCCACACCATGTTTGCTGGCTTCTGCCAAAGACTGGTCTTTCAAACCAAGCAGCTTTGGTTTCTTCTGTTATCAAAAAAAGAAAGGCAATTAAAAGTAAAAGGGGTGTTCAGCAAGTAGAGATAATTTTATTATCTATCACACTTGAGTGCCAGCTCCCTGACCCCACCATGTGCTTCCCATTAAAGGAAAGGTGTCTTTTTTGAAGGGAAAGTCTATTAAAACATGTGCTATACCGAATGTTAATAAGTAGCATGCCACTCCAAATATTTGTAATACATTGTTGCACCCTTTCCTGTAACTAGCTGACTGAAACAATCACACTGCAGCATATCTTATTTTGATAACTAGTTTGGAAAACTGCCAGAATAAATGATTTGCCTATCACTCATCCAGTTCTGTAAGTCTCACACCTCCCCAGAATAACAATTTTTTTCTCTCCTGCATTCTACTGCAAGATGCTTTATTTTCCCCATACCACCCCTGCACTCTCCATCCTCAGAAAGGCTGAGAGTTGCCTCCAAAATGTGCTTTATTTTGCTGCCCTTGATTTGAAGAGGAGGAGAAAGGGCGGAAGGGGACTTAAATCACTGGATTTAAATGATACAATTATGCCTGCTAATGCTTTTCATGACAAAGGAAGATATACTGGCTTCAAAAAAAGCAGACAAATTTATCCTTCATGCACAAATACGAAGCCACCTGGCCACAGGACAATTTTTGTTGCACTACAAAGCCTCGCTGCTCTCACAAATTGTGCGTCATTTGAAAAGGGCAAACTCTGCTGAGAGAATAATCATCCATCATTGCATTAAAGGGCTTATCACAAGAAAGATTAGCAAATATGATTCTACTGCATCTGCTCCAAGTTCTACTACAACAAAGCTTTCAGGCACACCTTTTCAGCTTGTCCTTTCCTATGTGCCTTAGGAACATTTGCTACAAATTTTGGACAAATTTATTCCGTGGCACTACTGAGACTTTTGTCTCCACACTCCACAAATTCCCTTCATTAACCACTGCTAATAAAACTACATATTTCTAATAAAGTGATCAAAACTTTTGTTTTCCCAAGCCATTAAAGGAACTATATTCCACCCTCTGGAACAGATACCACCACTGGTTTGCAAAAATCAGAGGCAAAGATTTGTGCTTGGAAACAAGGACTTCTGCAAGGTTTAAAGACAAACATTATTTTCCATGTTCTCCAGCTGCAGCCTGTGCCACAAAAATCACAACGACTTGGAAAACACATCCTGCTCTGCCACAGCCTCCTGGGACAAGCAGGGCTCTGAAGGGGCAGCACACACTCTTACCTTCACTGGGGGGGTTGCTCCACTGCCCGAGTGCCGTCGGATCTGGCAGCCGTTCTGGTTGGGTCTCTGCTGCTTGTTATTGAGCTGTGGCTTCTTCACTGTGCCCCCGTGGTCATTCCTGACCGATTCCACTTTCTCTGCAGTTGTCTTACTTAACAGCTTGTTCAGAGACAAACCCACAAGACCATTAGGGCTAAGTTCCACACAAAAGGTCACAGAATGGTCTGGGTTGGAAGGGACCTTTAAGATCATTCCGTTCCAATGCCATGCCATGGTCAGGAACACCTTCTACTATTCCAAGTTGCTCAGAGTTCCATTCAACCCGCCCTTGAACACCTCCAGGGATGGTAACCTAGGGCAGTGTCTCACCACCCTCGCAGGGAAAAATTTTTTTCTGACACCTAATCTAAACCTACTGTCTCTCAGTTTGAAGCCATTCCCCCTTGTCCTGCCACTCCATGCCCTTGTAAAGAGTCTCTCTCCATCTTTCTTTGAGGCTCTCTTCACGTACTGGAAGGCCACAATCAGGTGACCCCTGAGCCTTCTCTTTTCCAGGCAAAACAATCCTAATTCTCTCAGTCTTTGCTCACAGGAGAGGTGCTTCATTCCATCCCTTTGATCATCATGGAAGCCTCCTCTGGACTTGCTCTGACAGATCAATGTCCTTCCTGTGCTGGGGACCCCAAAGCTGGATGCAGCAGTCCAGGTGGGGTCTGCTGCTCCTCCTAGCTCTAGATGACCAATGGATTTTACTGCAGTTACAGCAGTAATTTAACTTAGAAACCCCTTTTAGGCAAAGAAATTGCATTTAAAATAAGTTATTGAAAAGACAAGTTGTAGCCAGAAAACACAGTCTACCCCCCTGACCTCATTCCTACACCCCAAGAAAGAAACAGCAAAAGCACATTTTCTGAACACTGGCTACATACAGAACACTGCACTAGGTATTTCAGCCTATCTCCAAGGGTACTCACCACAGAGCTGTTGGCATCAGGCAGGAACTGCCCAAATTCCGAGAGCAGATCCTCCTGGTTCTTGAAGAGGCGAGCCACCTGGGCATACACCTCCTGCTCCGTCAGAGCCGGCGTGTAGTTCCCTCCTGCCTCCTTGGCATTACGCTGCTCCTTCTGCCAGAGGAAAGAGGAGAAGCGTCAGAAGAAAGGACGCAAAAACTATTCAAGGGACAAAGAAAAAATAAACTCGCAGTGGTATAAATAATGAACCAGCAAAGGTTTCGGCTTTGTACGTAAGGCATCATACTGTATTAATAGTATGACTCTTATATATTCTAAATATCTATACTTATATATACTATAAATACATCCTAAAGGCCCAACTGGCCCTGGAAAAGTAAGACACTGATCAAGGAAGTGGTTCCTTTGCTTTTACCAGAGAGCTACAGCCACATTGTCTCATCCTGATACATGCTCATAGAAAAACACCAAATCCAGTTCTTAAACAAGCGTTTCAGACACTTCCAAGCAAACATGAGGGACTGAAATCTGTTGCTTCATACTGCTATGTAATCTTTTTAACTTGCAAGAATTCTGCTTAGTTCAAGCAGAATTCAAGACCAGGCTGAACAGGGCATGGAGCAACCTGACCTAGTGGAAGGTATCCCTGCCCATGGCAAAGGGTTGGACTAGATGATCTTTAAGGCCCCTTCCAATCCAAACCAGTCTATGATTATTTGCTGGCCACTGCTAATACAGCAGAACACCCAAATGCAAGTTTTGGACATCTCCCACAAAGCAAAGCAAGAGAAATACCCATACGTAGCCCCAATATTTCTAACACTTGCCTGATACGTGTGGAGAATCTCCAGGAAGGCTTTGTAGATGTCTGGCTGTCCCTGGAAGCGATTCTTGATCTTGTTGACATAGTTGATGGCATGATTGAACTCCACGGGCTGATTGTTCTGCAGGGATGGTGTGGTGCCCAGAGAGATTGTCACAGGCGTGTGAGGCTGGACGGGCGGCGAGCGTGGCGATGCGTACGGCGGGATCGGGGGCGTCTGCTGGTTGGCAGGAGCATGTGCCTGCAACTGCGATGGCTGAGGAGGAAACAAGCTGTGTTAGGAATCAGCAGATCCCTATATGGTTGGGATAAAGGCACTTTTAATCCACTTAGGGATAGATAAATATCCAGTGGGCCAGCAGAGAGTAAACCGCATCACGGAGGCAAAATGCCTGGATCATTCGAGTTGTTGTTATTAAAACTATTTTCCTTGCTAATTGCTTTGGACTGAAAGCTGACATGAGAAACAAACTACCTCAAAAATTTAACAGAGCCCAAATGCATAGGTATGGCTGGCTCCAACACTGCAAGTTATTTGGCCACTAGTGAAGAACTGTGGGATGTGTAAAGGCAATAGCAAGGGAAAACTGGAGTTTCTTGAGACAAAAAGCAGGCAGTGAGTAATTATTTTAAATATTCTTAATGGACATCAAACAGCCAGGTGAAAATTTAGTTTTGAGGTGGCAGGTTTAAAAGGAAATGGAAGTACTTATTCCCCTAATGTTTTAAATTTTAGAAGTTATATTACACAGAGTTTTCAGGACTGAGAATGTATGTAACTGTCTTAGGATGGCCATAAATATCCTGTTACAAGGTCCTGCCTTGCTCAGCTACTGCTTCACCTGCCTGGTAGGGACATCTCATCTCATTGTCTAGCCTGTCCCTCAGGTTCATTTAAAAGTTTTAGCAAAGATAGTTCAACATTTTGCAGTTTGATGGGGAGAAAAACACTTATCCTGTGGTGCTAAGAAGGAGCCTGCTACCTCTTCACTGAGAGCATGTACTACTTCTTCAGAAAAAAAATCCTTGAAATCTGGCACAGGCAAGTTCATTCTGGAATGATCTGCAGTGTCCAGCTTGGCAAATATTTTAGCAAATCTTTCAGCATATTTTTGTGTTTGCCATTTCTGAGCAGGAAGTTGCATGTCCCAACAATGTTTGTCCAGAGATCAGCTATCTGCCTCATTTTAAATCCTGCTGCTTTTTAACTGCATATTACCTTTCTCTTTAGCTTTTCCAGCCAATTGTTACCTAACAGTTTCGGGATTAACCCTTGAAACTTTGGAGATTCCCTCCCTAAGGCTCTGAAATATTTTCACATTTTGAGGCTAAACCACACGATATTTTATCTGGAGTAATCTCCTTGAATGTCTATTATCCTGTTCTGCTTCACATAAAATACATCTTTTGGACAGTAGCATCTGGATTATATCTAAACCAGAGTCAAGTTTCCTTTGTTACTGAGTCTCTGTTTTGAGCATACACACCAATACCTACAGGCAACATCATGGTCACCTTGCCTAAACTCTTGCACTTTAGATGTTGCCCGTAACTCCTGAACCCTTCCAGCTGATGGCTGAACCCTCTACAGAAACCATCCAATCTGGGAACAAGACTTCAAGCAATGCAGAATCCACCAAATAACAAACGAAGGTTTCCTAAAGGCTTAATTGCCTCAAGCATTTGAAACGACACACACATTTCACACCAAGAAGAACATCTTTATCACAACCTCTGTTTTATGGGCAATTTCTTGGGACTTAAGGTCTCCAGACAACATTCAAAAAAGCAGGCAGATATTGTGTGCCCAGTGCTTTAACTAGGAACCTTTTCCCTAAGGCTGCTGGATCACTTCTTGAATAATGTGTGTGCCACTTACCAGATGCTCTGACTGTCTTTCAGTTCCCCACTGCCAGCAACAAGGCTTTTCCAAACCCTTCATGTTTTGGAAAGCTTATTTGAATCGCTGTCAAATTAACTATGACTGCATCTTCAAGTTTGAAAATGAGAAACTAACCCAGCAGCACAAGGGAAACACATGAAGGTTCACAAATACTGTGGAAAAGCAGTGTGGAAGTTAATTTTTCACTCTCTAGCTGCACACCAGCTTCAGCTGGAGGGAGCAGGATCCCCGTGCTCTTGGTGTCACCCAGCAGGATCCCCGTGCTCTCAGTGCAGGTCACCCAAAGCCTCCCACCTTGCTGATTTTGGCAGGGGTGGGCTGCGGCGCCGGCTGTGCTGGTGTCGGGGTCGACTGCGCCGAAGGCTGCGACGGATGCGGCGGCTGGGGCTGGGGCTGGGGCTGCAGCCCATGGGTGGGGATCTGGTGAACCTGCCCCGGGGTTGTCACGTTCACCATGTCATTGGTCTGCACCTCAATCTTGTAGCCAGGTGGCAAGAAGGTGTTGAAACCCATGATCAAGTCTGGGTGGCCCTTGAAGAGCTGCGACACACGGCTGATCACCCCTGGAGTGTCGATGCTGAGGAAGGAACGAGATCACAACGTCACCATCCTCTGGGACCTTGCAGTGGGACAAGGTGCTCCACACAGGAATCTTCCATCAGATTTTTTTCCCTTATCACCTCTAACCTAAGAAACAATGCAAAACTGGGTCCCATAAACACGCTGCTGAACTCAAGAGTGACATTAGCTTTATTAGCCCAGACAGCATTTTATATCCACGAGATCTAGTCCCAAGTCTGACCATTATTAATGGGCAGACAACCAGACAGCCAGATGAATCAGCTGTCAAGGCTGAACTTGTGAACTCCCAGTCTAAGCAAAGATTCAGTGAAAATGAAGGGATGCATTTAATTTTCAGAAAATAAAGCACACAACTGCTTTTACATCATTGTCCAGGTGTGTTATTCTGTATACAAAGGACAGAATTTAGCTCCTGCCCTGTGCTCCCACGTCCACATACACTCTTTCTAACCTGGAAGGAAGAAGCAAACTGCAGCTTGTTACCTTTGAGATTTAAATTCCTTCATAATATCCAAGAAGTCATTGTAGACCTGTGGCTGACTACCAAACTGTAGCTTCACCTGGTCAAGGTAAGACAATGCATCCTCCACCTGGAGACAGACCAGACAGGTTATATTAGCAGAGAAGATTTGATTTCACCTACCATTGTTCTGTAAAACACTCATTATTTGAAAACACAGCTGTTAGCCCTGAGCCTGGGCAGAGAATTAATGAGCAAAAAGCTCATGAGCCTGGTTAGTTTACTACCAGCACTGTTTGAATAAGAGGTACTCACTCCCTACTCCTGGCCCACGAGATAAAACTATACCAAAAAGAGATGAAAAGGGGAAAAAAAAGCAACGCAGATCAGCAGAATTACTCAGAATAAAAAAAAAAAAACCCAAAACCACTCCAAATTTACCATCACTGAAGTGACTGCTAGGATAAACAGAACTAGACTGAGTATTTTTCCTGCATTCATATGTGGAAATTATTATGGAAGTCTAAGAATAAGCAGAAAGTGGAAATGACATATTCAGTGTAGTAGATGTCTGCCAGGTACACGCTCGCACTTCTCTCAAAAAGCCAGACATTTCAGTTCCACAGAGAAGGGTTTTGAAAATGGCAACTGTGGGCGGCAAATTGTTTTACACCTCAAACAGCAAGAGGTTCATGATTCGTGCACCAACAGCCAATTTTCAGAGGTACTGGAAGAAGAGCCACAGCCTAAAGCGAGAGCTCTGGGTCCCTGTGCCTCCAGCAGCCAGGCCACACACCCAGCATCTGCAAGAGCTACCACGGGACCTCTCTTTCGTCTGGAATTAAATGACAGCAACGGAAGAAAGACTCGTGTATAGCCCCAACCTTGCACTAGCAAAGGATTTTCCATGGATTTCACTGGGAGGAACAAACACTCTTTTTGAAACCAGTTTTCAGAGGTTTGCAGAAACGAAGTTTCCCACATACAACAAAAGGAAAGGGCAGTGGTTTCCACCAAAACTGGAAAAGACTCGCACCATATTTGGAAGGAGCTGAAACAGGCTTCAATTCGTATGTATGTGCCTTCTCCAAATGTAGCAACTTAAAGGGGTTATTTTTGGTGGACTTTTCTCTTTGTTTAAGGATTTTACAGCACATAATCTGAGAATAGAGCCTTCCTTACTCCCAAATTACTCCCACACAACCACCCACATATGCCATGTGTTCAGAAAAGCACCAAATGTTTTGGTTATTTAACCCATTCATCCAAATACTCTAAGCAACACATTTTTCCTTTTCCTCCCTGCCACAAATCTTTTCCTAGCAATTTCTCTTTATTATGGTATGTGAAACCACAGGGTTTCAGCAGAAAGAGAAGCCCATTTCTGCATTCAATAGACTCCCAAACACGAGAAGCATCAAATCCTTATCAAGAAAGCTTTTAGGAAGTCACCAGCAAAGAGGTAAAAACGGATAGAAAAAAGGCCCTGGCCGCACAAGGACTATCAGGAGAGGATGGCTGACATCAGGCAGCTCTGCTGGACGTTACCTTGAGCCTCTGGAACTGCTGCTGGCCCTGCACGGGCACGGCCGGGGGCGCGGGGTGCGCGTGGCTCTGCACCACCTGGCTGCCGTGGGGCTGCACGGGCGCGGGGTGGTGGTGCCCGCCGTGCACGGCGGCGATGGCCGGCCCGTGGCTGCCCGAGCTCTGCGGCACGGCCGACACCTGCCAAGGCAAACAGCACGTCAGGCACGGCCACGGCGGCGTGGCAGAGAGCAGAGAGCCTCCCGGGCTCCCCAGGCACGGCAACACAGCGAAGGAAGAGGAGCACAGCCGGTTTGAGCTTTAACCGAGACTGCTGACAACCTTACTCAACAAACTCCAGACAGTTCTCATCCTATACTCCAAATACAGGAAAGCCCTCCCTGCAAACACAGCTTGCACACTCACTGGCTGTCAAGTATGTCCCCTGACATAAGGGCCTGAAAAAGGAGGGTAAAATGGGATTTTTAATCTGACAGGAGTCAAGGTTCTCTCCTTTCCCTACACATCACAAGTAATAATCTGAGTGAATGAATATGGGCTGCTGTGTTCTTGATATTCAGTTTGGGTACTGGAAGTAGGTAGAATTGTGACTCTCCGGCATCAGCAGGCTCAGGGGAAAACCCAGCTTGGTATTTCCCCTAGAAAAACAGGGAAAGGAACAGAAGGCATGCACTTCTGGGACTTCTTCATACTGTAAACCAAGAAAGTTTCAATTTGGAAAATCATTTTCACAAACCCACTTTTCCATTCAAGCCTCTTTTAGATGGGACATACTTTATTTAATCCTCATGAACAAAATAAGATTTGCCTGCTGGTCCATCTAAGCTCTTTTTAGGAAGGACTGCCAGCATCAACACACCCTCTTCCAGCCCCTGCAAGGGTCTGCCTGCAGCTCTTCAGCTCTGTGGCTGCCACTATCAGTGTGAACATCCCTTCTGCAGAAGCAAGGATGAAACTGTGTGTAAAATCAGGCACTAGACAGGGAGAGCAGCTCACCAGCAACACAAGTGTGGAAGATCTAATATGCCAGAAATCTGGCAAAGACAAATATCACACAAATAGCCTTTCCCCCTCTTTCACTGACAGCTATCTCCAGCGTACTCTTAAAAAGATATTTTTTCCCTGTTCCCAACCGCCAGCTCCTTTTGAAGGATGCAAGAGAGGGAAGAGTGCCACCTAATGACTCTGGGGTAATGTTCTCCAAAACATTTCAATTTTCCTGAAAGTCTTCAATCTAAATGCTGATCTAGTCTGTTAAGCTTAAGATCACCCAAGATACCATATGTCTTTTACAATAGCAAACCTCTTCTTGCTGAAAAACAGAAAAATGGAGGAAAAGCCCTCCACAAACCCAACTCCATGATTTAGAGACCATGGTCTGAGAGAATCATTAAAAGAATCGTGTTCAAGAAAGCCAAGTCACACCGTGCTGGTTCATGAACAAAGCCAATAAAGCAAGCATTGAAAATGAGATGTACGATAAGTACGTTATTTTAAAGCAAACCCCAGTTACCAAAACAAAACCTTGTGTCAAATACAGAACCCCACGGTGCCGTGACACGGTGCTGGCTGGCCACAGAGCTAAGGGTGAGCACACACACCTGGTAGCTGGGAGTTACAGAGTACTGGATCCCCGTGGCCGACTGCATGGTCTCCGAAACCGCCTCATAGACCGGCGGGGCCGGGGCGAGCACGCGGTGCTGGTGCGGGAAAGCCTCGGTGCTGCTGGTGATACGTCTCTGCTGCGACGCATACACGGGTGACTCCTGCTCGTCCAATCGCCGCTTCATGCTGAACTCATGCTCGGGAAGCACCACAAAACCTGGGAAAAACAGACCCGTTAGCACAGGGAATTGATCCGGCGCCCCCGTCCCGCACCATGGGTGACACTGCCAGCAGGTAGGGCGTGTTTCTGTCCATTCAGGTACTGACATCTTGAGATGGGAAAGTGGAATCAAAGGTTTAGCTTTCAGCATGAAACATGCAATCATATCTTACCACAAAAAGTACAGCCTTGTTGTTGTAGTAACTTGAAAGTTAATGATTTCTTTAGTCTCACTTAAGGGACGCTGCTAACTGAAGCATCGGAAGCACACATGGACCCTGAGCGACGCAAAGCTCGTGAACGCAGTGTTTGAACACAACAGACTGGGGTAGGATGTGTTACCTACACACAGTTCATACTGACATCAGAAAAAAACCCCTCTTGGATAGTCCAGGTAGGAAGACAGACAGCTGTGAGAGATGCTTTAAAACATGGGAAAAAGCAGGATGGGGAATCAGAGTCGGAAGTCACTCACACAGCCGTAAAGTGTTCTGCATTTAATACACGTGTATTAAACACATTTCGTGTGTAACCTCAGGGAAAGACACAGGTCTGCTATACCAGGAGTATTTTGGATACCACATGCCACACACCTGTGGTCCTGCCAGCACCCTGGCCCTACTCAGCAGCCGGATTCCTGCCTGCCTGCCGGGAAGCACAGATCAGCAGCTCTCTCACTTACTCCCCAGCATTTTTCTTCACGTTCCTGCCCAACTTCAAGTTGCTTTTAAGCAACTTGATTTCACTTCAAATCTGACAGGTCATTCTGCCACTGTCCCACTCCAAAAAGAGCCATGAATTCCTGGGTCTGTTGGATTAAACTACTCACCCCAGTACTCTTTACTGCAAGCAAATTCCAGTGCTGTTTTCTGTCCATTGATAGTTACTGCCATCCTTGAGATGTTATCTGCTGTTCAGTAAAACCACAGGCAGCCTATTAAGATGTTTGAGGGACAGGAAACAGTGAAATCCACCCTCTTCTGCTTCAGGATCTCTCCAAAGCAAGGTTCAGTGCAGTTAGACACATTCATTGCTAAGGCAAACACATGGATAAACAAGAGGGAATGACGTTCTCCCAAAATAATGGTACAACAGCCAACTGAGCCAGTCCCCCTCTACCAAGTCAGGACAGCTCTTCACAGCTTAAATCTGTCATTAATCAAATAACCCCAAGATCATTTACTAATATCTCATGTCAAATACAGAAACAGGAACCAGCAGGACAGAGATGCAGATTTTCCCCTCCACGACATAAAACATAAAAAGATTTGGAAAGATTTGTTTTGGAAGGGACCTTAAAGCTCATCTCATTCCACCCCCTGCCGTGGGCAGGGACACCTTCCACTATCCCAGGCTGCTCCAAGGCCCGTCCAACCTGGCCTTGGACACTTCCAGGGATGGGGCAGCCACAGTTGCTCTGGGCAACCTGTGCCAGGGCCTGCCCACCCTCCCAGGGAAGGATTTCTTCCCAGTATCCAATACAAACTCTCTCTACTAGTCCCTCCTTTCACTTGGAGAGGGTAGGACAACAAGGAAGATGACTTAATTTCTTTTTGAAGTTACTCTTCAAGTTTAACCTCTCAAGAGGTGCCCAAATCACCTGGCAGGTCACAGACAGGAAGCACTCCTTGCTCCAAGTAAAGAGGAAAGCTCGTCAACTGCATCTTAATTGCATGTTACTAACCCTAAGTAAGCCCAACCCCCAGCACACACTCAGCAAGCAGAGGAGCACACTCCAGGAGCTCATTTTTCTAATTCTTATCTTTTCAACTGGTCTCTGCTGACAAAAGAGCCAGGCAGGTTAACATGGAGCTACTCAGGCACAGACCACATGTAGCTTTGCAGAAACATAGTTCCATGCTAGTAAGGCTGGGACTAAACTGAGTAAATCTGGCCTCACACCATCCACCCACGAGCAGAGCTGGCCAGGATTTTGCATGACAATGGCTGAGTGCATGAGTAAAGTCTGGGCAAAGCTTTGGTGACAGCTATTTATAACCCTCTCACCAACTTGGACACCCTTCTGCTCTAAACACTGGTTCCTCAGCCAGTCCTGCCCCTTGCTTTTGATCTCCCAGGCTGGTTCTCCCCTCGCCCTTCCAATATTGTGTACAGACAGACGTGGTGTGTGTGTGGTGGGGTGGCTGTTCAGTGTTCCAACCTTGGGTCTCATTTCCCAGAGCAACACACCACACTCACCCCTTCAGATGGACTCACCAACCCCTAAAGCAGAGGCTGGCTGAGGGCAGAAGATGGCTGGAAGACTCACATGCCCTTATGGGGATTAAAATGCCACCTCAGGCTGTCTGAGAAGACTTTCCCCACGAAGCTACCAAAATTCTTGGCCTGTGAGGCCACGGGAGTCATGACAGCAACCAAGGATCCATCACCACACTCACACCAGCAGCATGAACATCAGTTTTTAAAGCTCCCGATTCTTGCAGGCCAAGTGTACAATCTTCCAAAAATCTAGTTTGCTCTATGGTTGATATTAAAACTTCTGTAAAGTAAAAATCAAAGCTCATGTACGTTCATCTTCCCTCTGAATTCCCCTCACCTTCACCAACTGAGCTTGGACTCTGCTTCTATCCAAGCACTGGACCTGCTTCAACTGTGGAATTTTGTATTATAGATAGGTGTGTATATATATATAGGTAATATTACATATATATAGGGTGTGTATATATGTATATAGGTAATAGTCAATTGCACTATTAGTGCTAGTTATCTAGGAAGTCAATCTTCCTAGACAACACCATCCTAACTCCTACCAAGGGTCTGCAATCCACGGAGTCAGAGCGTCTCACAGCAAACCAGCCCTTAATGAAGATTGCTAATTGACAGGCTTTATTAATCCTAGCAGAGAGATGATCTCAAAGCTTTGCTGTACTAGACAGAGACTAGTGATGATAACTCTGCATGCACCAAACTCTACAGAGAGGGGAAAGCAAACCAGCACCAGAAGAGTGACCGGTCTGCATCCTGCAGAAGGACATATGATGCTAAATGGCCCCAAAGTGCATTCATTTCCTCACTGAAGTCCTGTTAATCTTGACCTGCCATCTCCCACCAATCTCCTCTGCTCAAAAGCTGGAGAAATCTGTCATGCAGCAAGTCCTACCCCTCCTACAGCCCACCAAAGAGCTGAGGAAGGAACACTGAGATGAAACCCAAGATGAGACATGTCATTTTGAACTGATTCAGCCAAAGTGTGCTGCTCAGAGGGGCAATTCCACCCACTTCCACCCTCAGTAACAACTGATATTTCCTTAATGATGGCAAAGCCCAGCTAAGGGAAAGGTATTTTGAGAATAAACATCCAATATCAAAGACTTGTACTAAGCGTTTTCCCTCCACGTTACAACCAATACTACGCTTATGTCGTCATCTCAGAAATGTAGCACACATCTCTGGCATCCCCTTATGGACTTTGAAGTGTAGATTTAGAGAGTCCCAATTCAAACTGCACCATCTGTAACCTTAATCTGAGGGTTGAAAAGCCCTCAAAATACAGCAGGAACTGAAAGTAAGTCACAAAAATTCAGGTACTTTCCTTTGTTAAAAGCATTAACAGGAGGCATGTAGATCTTAGCACTACCTGAGCAGACCAACTGCATTCCCTTTCCCCAGCAGCATTTCTACCCAAACTCCCTATTAACTCCACCTAGAGCACACTTCATTCCATCCAGGGGAGGATAAAAACGATTGGGGTTTTTTTTTCTGAGGTTTTTAGTGCTCCCCTTCACAGGAAAAGGATGTTGCATGGGAACACACCTCTGGATCTTCCCACCTGCTCACCAGCTCCGTGCCACAGGTAGGATGCATCAGGCAGACACACACACACAGGATCCTCAGCTGGTAAAGCAAAGGAAAAATTAAGAAAAGCTATGTTGCATCTCAGTAACAACACTAGAATTATGCAATTCTACCTCACCGACTTCATCAGAGGGTTTCCCCATCCATCTGCCTCTCATAAGCTGGTGGGACAGACAAAGGCAAGTGGAGCACATCCCCTTCCCTCTGGTACCGAGGGAAGCAGAGGAGTGGCAGTACTGACACAGAAGGAGAGGGAACAAAGTGGGGACAGGGCTGGATTCAGCTGGTGGAGCACTGCAGGGCTCTCCTCCTGCCTCCTCACTGCTCCATGGGAGCAACAGAGGCATGAGAGCCCAGCTGCTCTCCTTTTCCCTCACAAAACTGCCTCTCTGGTGGCAGCTCTGCTCCCCAGCATTTCATCACATAATATCCCAAAAATCTCCATTATTTCTGTTGCACGTTTTTCCACCTGATAAGCAGGGTCTTCTGGCATTAGAGATCAACTGGTAAAGTAAAAAGAAAAAGCCAAATAGAGACTAGGAAGAAAGCAAATTGGGAAAGTGCACTGCCTCAGTACCTGTTGGAAACCCAACACACCTGTGGATGAGCACCACCTTCACCAACACGCTGTGAAAGAGCCACTGGAGAGGATTTTGGTCCCTCTGAAAAACTGCAGGCAAATTGCAGAGCTGCGGAGGGTTTGTTTAACACGTAGGAGGACTTTTTAAAAGGTTTTCTTTCGAGGGAGAGAGGACTCAAAAGTCGGGAGCAGCGAGCCTAAGTCTCAGCTCTGATCCCGGAACGGTGACGGATGTCCCGCAGGACAAATCCCACCCAGGATTACGGAGGAGCACGTCGCCGTGCCTGCTGGAAAGGAGCCGGCTCAGGTTCCGGCAGCGCTGCTAACCCAGCCACACGACTTCCAGAACATGAGCCAGCTTGTTCAGCAGCCACACTTTGTTTGTAGGGAGCCACACGGCCCGGATCCCCCGCCTGTGGCACGGGATAACCCCTTGGCCACGCTACAGAGAGGCACATCCAGGACCAGAGCATCGTTCCAAAATGGAATGAGAAGCATCCTTAGAAAAAGGTGCTGGAAAAGCACAACCTGAGGCTTTGGGAGCAGTGAGGAGAGTTTTCTGCAGGGTGACATCGTGACAGGCGTGCCAGCGCTCACCATGAGGCGGATGGGACACGAACAAACCCCACTCATCCAGATGGGGTACAAGTTGGTAAGGCACTGATCCCTGCTTCGCCAAAAAGTGGCCTGGGTGCCAAACCCCACAGCGCAGACACGATCCAAAACGAGCTCTACAGAGCTTAGAGCATTGTTTTGCCCCATTCCCTGACTGCACCTACCCCATGCACACAGAGAAGGATCAGAACCCTTTTATTTAACCAAATGTAAAAAGAAAAGACCCCAGCAGGGTTGGAAAAAAGTAGCATGGTCCCAGAAGTGCACCCCAGGCTGAAGTGACAGCTATTGCGGGGCTCTTTTCTGCTCCAGCTCCAACAGCCATAAAAGCTTTCCAACACTGGGGAAGTCCAGAAGAGAAATCTGGACAGAAAACGATTCATAAATCCTGGAAACGTAAATGATCCGCCTGCCAATTCCAACACGATGCTCCCGGCCCCGAGACCCACACGTGCCAGGAGCCTGTGCAGAGGGCTCCCCGGCAATCCAGGCTGGGGCCAGGGGGAGAGCATCCCCCTTCCCCACACTGCTCAAAAAACCAGCCTGCATCACCCAGAGTTTCCCCAAACTTGAGCAAATTTGTGCTATTTTTTTGGATGAACGATTACGTTGCAGCATCTCAAACAAATTCATGCTGAGACCATGTGTCTTCACCAGAAGCGGAAGGTGGGAGGGATGAGGATAAGATACTTTGGGGGGAGAAAGCAGTTTCCTTCTGCAAAGAGAATACCCATGTGAAAAACTGCTAACTTCACCTCAGCAGGCGAAAAAAAAGACCCTAAAAAGTGGTTTTCTGTCCTTGGAGATCCAGCACAGGCTGACACGGGGTGGCCAAGGCACTTTATGTGATGAAGAAAGTTTTACAGATGCTTGAATATTAGTATATTAAAATAAAATGCCATCTTAATTTAAAATACTGTACTGTTAATCCTATATAGTAATGTTTACCTTTCTGAAACTGTGTTTTTTTTAAATAATTACAAGTCAGGAGTGGAAAATGGCCAGTGCAGTTACACCTGTATTGAATTAAACTGGGCATTTCCCACTTGTTTGCTGACCCTACACCTTTTAGCACAACTGAAAGTGGCAAGTTAAAAGAGAAACATGAGGTGATATATCAGCCTTTAGCTACACTTCAGCACACAGACCAGGTTTAGATTCCTCTGGACAGCGTGGGAGACTGAAAATCCATGCACAGCTGGAGATGCCTTTGATAATTAGTTTAAAATAGAGCTGACACAAGTTATTTTGCCCCATTTCAGTGGTCCAAGTAAAGGGATATCTTTAGGGATGTAACTTCTATCTGAGCACACGTACTATTCACACAAGTAACAGCTATTAAAATTCATTCTGAACCCAGGCCAGGAAAAGGCAGAAAAAACAGGATTTAGTTAAGCAGACACCGAGCACGGTCGTACTTTTAGAGCTACTTGAACTCCACCAGCCTCCTGCTATCAAAAAAAAAAANACCCCCCTCATATAAAAAAAAAAAAAAAAAAACAACCCAACCCTAGAGTACTTTCTAGGGATGTACAACAGCCTGAAGAATCAAAAAAAGGGGGTGAAATACCAACGCAAGTGCCTGCCAAGCTCACAGCACGGGAGGACGAGCACAGGGATCCGGCTCGCTATTAAAATCGCCGGAAAATTACCGGGTGCAGGAGGAGCTCTCGGGTTTCCATGTACCCCCGCGCCGCTCCAACAGGTCCTTTCGGAGAGCTGTGCTGCGGAGCTGCAAATGCGCGAGAAGCGGCGGGGGAGCCCTCGGCGGCCCCGGAGCCGCGCGGAGCGGGAGCCCG
>VZRO01007432.1:298-15815 GCA_013397915.1 Daphoenositta chrysoptera
AAAAAAAAAAAAAAGCAAACAAAAAAAGCCCAACAAAACCCCATCCTGAAAATGAACGCTCCCAGTTTAACATCAGAGACATCATCTAGGGATAGCCCCTGTTGCATTCTTGGTGCACAGAAATACCAAGTCTCACATGAGAACCAGGCACGTGCTTGACAAAAAGATGGCTTTGCACTTCAAAAATCAAACTGTCACAGTCTTTTTCAGGCCTCAAAAGGAAGGCTTCAGACTCTTATGTTGTGAATTTAGGTTTCCTTAGTTACTGTGAATCATAACAACTAAAGGCTTAATTTGCAGTCTGCTGGAGTCAATAGGAGACATTCCACTGGCTTTCCTGGTGTCTGTATAGGCTCTACACCCTCTCAGCCTGCTGGGCCACTGGGGAAGCTGCTCTCTGCTCTACCACTGCAGTCCACACACACAGTCACTTGGCGCCAGTTCAGCTTTTTGATCATGTACCATCTAAAGCACATTTGCTTCAAAATGCTCTATCCCCCAACAGCTGTCTCCTCAGAGGAGAAAAAAGGTTGAATGGCAGGCAGGCAGCAAGATTCATGCCCTAGAACTGCACCAGGCAGTTTTCTAGCAAAAGACAGAATGGGGATCGACAACTGGGGCAAATAAAGGCTTCTAAAGAGGGCAGCCACACCATACAGCCCTTTCATGAATTAAGCATAGCTATCTTGCTTTGCTCTACTAGGAGGAGCTCTGGCGTTTTACTATCAGAAATCCAATTCTCGTCCTCTATTTTCTCACACCAGCACTGTCTTCTAGCCTTGATTCTTTCTGAGCATTTTCATGTGCATGTCCCACCCCTTCCCAAACCACAGAGTCAAGTAATCAGATCCTAGACTTCACATCACTAGGTCAAAACAAGCCATGGAGCTTTCCATTCCCTGTGATACAGATTTCCTGCTCCTCTGGATCACTGCAGTAGCCGTTCCTGAAGCTGATTCAGTTTGAGCTCATCTTTCCTGAACACCAGTGATCCAGTGTGCAAACTGTCTCCTACGTGAAACTTTCACGGCGTTTCACACAATGGCATCAGTACCTCACTCTTGCTGACAAATTTTTATGGCTCTGTATAGAACTGCAGCAGCACTGCAAAAGAACTATGAGCTTGAGATGAAAAGGTCTAATGTTGATCCTGACAGTCTTTTTCTCATCCCTTATAAATTTAATTTAGAAAGGCTACAGATGAAGAAAAAAAACCTTGTAATCTTCCATTCAAATGCACCACCAGAGTTGTTCTGCTATGGGATATGCTCTGCGTTTCACTGGTTTCTAAAAAAAGTTTTCATAAGGTTATTCCAAAATTAATGAGAGCATTACAAGTACTTTTGAGTGGGTGGGAAAAAAAACCCCAAACATCTGAGGAAAAGCTTGATAACTAGTATGGCAAATAACTTCTGTTCTATGCTGGCATATTTTCTAATACATGGAAAGATTCAAGGGCACAAATTTAGTTCACGTGACTTTTAATACAAAAAACAGAACCTCAAATATGAAAGATGATGCCAAGAAGCAACAGGAGAGTTCTTCCTGAAGGAAGCACCACAGATGTGCAGTTATAGTGCTAATCTACATAAAGATGCAGGAAAAACTGTTATCACTGAACAATTCCATCAACCAAAATCCAGAGGAAGAAGCTTAGGAAAACAAAGGCAATTAGTACCCCACTTAAACTGACCAAAAAGGAGTTAAGATTCTTTTACTCACAGAAAAGGATTCATCAAGCTTTTTTGGCAGAGTTTGGGCATCCCATTTATGTCAAGTTAAAGGTGGGCAGCTCTAACTGCATTTAATTGCCATATAAATTTTTGAAAGGAAATACTCACTGCTGGAGTTCCAGCATCAGAAATTCAGAGCTTTAGACGCAACAGCTTTAAATAACATTTGATCACTGTGCTCAAAGGCATTCTTTTACAAGGCAAAGAGGAAAAACATGAAGGCTGTTCAGGTGCGGTTTAGCTAGATAGAAGCTGTGCATGGCAAAGTTAATTCTAAAGCTTTAAATCTTTTAAGAGCTGAGCTCTTTGTGCTCAGCTGCTAATGAAACGCATGACACTCTGCCCGAGGGTGAGGACAGAGCCAGACAGTCAAATGCAGGCCCTGAGTGGTGTGTGAAAAAAAATTATCAGGCACTGAATTGCAATAATATACAGAAAAAAAATATAATCAGCAGAACTATTCCAGAAAGTTGAGAACTACTATTTTGTTAGACTATGCAGATGCTAAAACATCTTTACATTTATTACATTTTGTGAAAAAAAACCCCAAACCACTAAGTCTGCCTTCTGCAGACAGAAGTTCAGCGTACACAGTCAAGAACAATGTAACTTGCCAAGAGGTATAAGAAACCAAAGAGTGGTACACCTCTGCTTGCTAGCACTGAACCACTAATCCTTCCATGATTCTACAATCTGAGTGGAACAGGAATCTCATCATTTATCTAAACAGCCCTAGAAATAATTCAAATGCACTGTGGTGCACTAAAAATCTCCAAAGAATACAAAAGCCAAGGAATATGTTCACTGCCAGACAGATGCTCCCATGCATTAATCACAAGGAGCCAGATTTGCATTTCAGTCATCATAAAACCCATAAACCCACATAAAGTGAAACAAACAAAAAAAAACCCCGATAATTCATTTAATAATATGAAATATGTATCCAGCACTGAACACCAGAGTCAAGGTTGTTCTTAGCCGTTCAGTATTCACTGCAAATGCACAAGGCCTGAATCCTTATTTTGATACAAACTAACATTGTACAGACTCTGCCTTTTTCCTGAAGGAAAGAGCTGTAATTTGCAACATATGAATATCCTCTTCTGACTAATGTGCACTGCACATAAAACATCTGGAGAGTCACAATCCTCTTTTGTCCTCCCTCCTCTTACACTTCCATCAGAGTAACACATTTTACTTGATCTAGCAGAAGGGTTTTACTTCTAGTCCCCTTTTTGATGGAAGTCAAACACATCAGGAACTTAATGCTGCGTTATGAAGAATGATTAAAACATCTATAGCTGGTTTAAATCACTGCACCCACTTTCTAGAGACAATATTGCAGATGCAGAGAAAAGGTGTGGGAGGTTTTTCATGGGGTTCACCACCACTGGACCAAACACAAAACCAGAAAGTAATGAGTGATTCAGTTCTATAAATTGCAGCAACACTTCACAATGATGAAGTAAATAGACTAGAATTAAACTGTCCAGCTAATTACATAACATTTCACTTCTAAAAGGAAAAACAATGCCACTCCTCCAGTGCATATACAAAACTGGTAGCTGTTAAATCACTGCACTGCTGTGCTGATGATTATTAAATTTGACGTGAAACTTGTAAAAGCTACATCTCTGATGTGGTGGCAATAATTAGGTGTAATTCAATTTCAAGTAGCCCTGCAACTCACACAATATGTACATTAGCAGGAAGCATGTCTTAATTCACCATGAGGTGCATTTCCTGGCCAGCCAATGCACTACTCACCTGCTCACTGTAGAGAACCTGGACGTTTTTGATAATCCGACAGTGTTTCTGAAGAATTGCTACAGCCTGAGCCAATGGCATTCCTGGAAATAAAAACAGGTGCATTTCTTCAGTGCAGAGACCAGCTAACAGAGATTTTTAACAGCAAGGTTACACATGAGGTAACCAAACCACCATCAGCAAACACTGAGTTACAACAGAACGGTTTGTGGTCAACAAACAAGCTGACTTGACTCATGGTATCAGCACAGACCTGGTGTTAGGAAACAGAACAGTCAGTGTTTATCTACGAGTTGTTAGGTATATATGAAAAAATATCTCTAGACACAAAATTAAACAGCAAAGTTCAGGCAGAAAAAGCAAAGAGCTTGCCACAGCCTGTGCACAAAATTTTCTGGTTTTTGGGGTCATCAATCTGATATAACAGCCCATATCAAACTCCACTAGAGCTGGCTAGAGCACTCCTATACACATTCAATAGGCTCCTGAAATACTTTTTATGGCACACACTTTTTTATTAACCTTGATTAAGTACTGGGTATCCGTACCAGACAGATACAAATACTAAAACACAGCAATGATTCTCCTTAGATCTAACAGGCCACTGTTAATTAGCAGCTGATATGGCTGTATTTGTGTCAAGGAAGAAACTTTATGTTCTCAGTTTACAGACAAGATATACATGCTAAAAAATTTGGTTCAATTGAGGCAATACACTAATAGTCATTCAGCCTCTCATACAATTTCAAGGGCTTTTTTTCTTTCTTCAGTGTATATCTTATTTTTACAACTATAAATTTTCGAAAGCAAAATGGAACAGCTGATTCTACAGAAAAAAATAGCACCACACCATCTCATCATTTATCACACTAAAAATGTTCGTTGCCTTTCCAAATGAAATGTGATCACATTCCTGGATTCAAAGCAGGCATTTATAAAGCGAGGTTATGAGCTCATAATTGTGAAGTTTTATTCTCATACTAACTGCTGCAAGTCAATTTAGATTCGTTATCTGACACTTTATTTCCATTCCTTGCCCTGTCCTTTTCTATTTCTAGTTTTTAAATGTTAAGAAACTTGCCTTGATTAGGGAAAATTTACCTCTACACTTTTATTACATTCAAAACTTTTACTTACTAGCTACACCTCTCAAACTCAGACAGTACGTCATGTTTCAAAGCACTTTTTAGACATTATCTACAGTATCAAAGTGAGAAAACTCTCTCTCTCTTTCCATTTATAACTATTTATAACATACACACCTAGTTCACCATGGGTACTGCTTTAAAGTAATACTGGCATAACACTATAAAAAAACCCCAAAAATATCATTCTCTTTGTCATGCCCATATATTGCAGCTTTGCTGAAATGATGAAATCAAGCTTTGGCAAAACAGATGTATAGATTAGAACTACAGTGATTCAATTTGCAAATACCACATACAAACGTGTCTGCAAAACTGGTTTTCACCTCAGCCCATAATCTTGGGGACAATTCGGTTTGCAGCTAGAAATTATACATCAGTAGATGATATTAAGTTAAAAAGAAGAGTTATTATTTTAATAACGGTAATGAAATTAAAATGTAGAGCCACACAATAAAGCAGCACTGTTTCCTATTATCTAGGAAATAGCAGTTGCCTTGTAGTCTAGGCAGCTGGGTTTGAAGACGACAGTTATTATGTATTAGATTATATTTTCATAATGGAACAGAAACATGAATAGCAGCAAGGAGGTAAGATCAAAGATGCTGCTGTAAAAGTTCCACATTTCTTAACCTTGTAAAAAGTATGAATCCAGAAAAAGAAGTAACGCTGACTGAAGAGTGTAAAAGCCATGTCCTAAGTCAGTATTCATAAAAGACTTGCAGAGCTAAGACCATGAGCTCATTTAAAAAAAGAACCAGTGGCACAGGCTGAAGCCCAGCCAGCACAGCTGACAGGGTCCATACGCCAACAGTGCCAGCAGCCCGTGAGGATCCAGTAAAAAAGCACCTGGTTCAAGAAGTGCAGAAACACCAAGTTCAAGCTGTAGCTCGACGTAAACTGATGCAATCTCGAGCTGGTAAGTGTGCAAACAGATGCCTCACGTGACTCTCTTACTCACAGCTTTCTCAGGCTGCAAGCAAATGGACATGGACTGACTTGGTTCAGTTTTCAGCAACTGAGAATCAAGCAGATTTGGCCATGCAGCCGCTTAGCAAAGCTACAGTGAGCAACCCAAATTCTCCAAGAACAGTTTACAGGACCCAAAATGTGTTGAACAGCCAGTATCCTCCCTTTGCCTCCATTTGCAGAAAGTCAAAGGAGGAATAAAAAAATGGGTTATTTTTCTCCAGTCTTCTCACACACAGCATCCCCTTTTTCCTCAACATTTGTCAGCCTTTGCAGTCAAAGAGGAACACAAAGAATTCTTTTTCCCTCACTCATCAGTCAGGGGGAATGGGGAAGCAAACATGGCTTCCAGCCCATCAGACAGTCAACCAAACTGAGCCATGGCAGTAACGCCCACAAAGACCAGTGCTAGGGCTCTTCTATCACAGACTTCTCCCTTTCCTAAAAGCTGGATTGATAAAGGCAGCACAAGACAATTCTCTCACATACACTGGTCAGGAACGTCATGGCTTGAAGCATCAGCCTATGCTAAGACTGTGTGTCTTGAAGGGATGGGGGTAGAGAAATGAATAAAGATTAAGAGAAAAACACAAGAAAATCTAAGATGAATCATAATGCAGTAAATAAAGACAAGTGAAACTCGGGAGGAAAAGAAAGTATGAAGTGCCAGAGAAATACAAGTATGCCTTAGAAATTATACATCTCAAACACTAATAATACAGCTATAGGCACTACAGAATAAGTATTTAATTGTTCTCCTTCAAAACAGCAGGAATGTAGCCTGAGAGGTGCAGTGGCACAGGTACCTAAACTCAGTCTCGGTTACATTTTTTATGCTCTAGTCATTTTTTATGCTCTAGTGAGTCAACACTGGAGCCAGAAACAGAATCCAAAAAGTCATGTACAAAATTTTCCTGGCATTTCCCCATAGTCATCTCCATTGTGGGCACAGTACTGGAAGCCAGAGTCAGCAGCAGTTCAGGAATAATGCCATTAGTTCTGCTAAGAGCAGAGCTAAACAAATAGTGAGTAGGACACTGCTGGCAGCGAGAGTCCCATTTACACCAGCACTACCAGCCCTGCTGCCACTAACACAGCTGAACCAGCTTTGTCAGCAGGAACAATCTTCACACAACATCGCTGGAGCAGGACAAAGTTAAGTATCCTAATACCTAGTCAGCCTCCTGCTTTGCACCAGCAGGTCATGCTAATTATATATTAGACATCACGTGGTGGCTATGTTTACTCCAAGAAATACAGCTGAGTTTCCTCCCTCTCACATCTATGTGTATGTGTGTGTGTGTGCACATAGACAAACACTGTAAAATTTTAACCATGAGACTGCATTAACAGGCTTTCCTTGGGAAAAGGAAAAACATTTTCTCTTTCCTTTTTTTGTTTTGATAAAAAGAATGGAGGGAAGCTGGTATTCTGTATTTATGAAGACTGTCAGGGTATGCAGTTGGAGGTTGCTTTTCCCCAGGTAACACAGGCACTAAAGGATGGCAGAAGGTCACACAAAGCTGAGAGCACAGAACATTTAGGGTACAAGGATTTAACCGAGACTTCAAAGGGTGGGACCTGAGGTGCTATAATTAGCCTCCAAAAGCCATTTAGCCCTGTCTGTAACCATCAAGTTGTACTTGACTGCAGTCACAGCAGCATAAACAGCTCTTTGTGTTTGATGGGTTTCATGTAAATAACTCCACGGCACAGCACCACTCCTTCGGTCCAACCCTAGTTCAGGGCAACTGTTTAACAGCGTCTTTAAGGAACAGTCTGTCCCCTCGCTGTCACAGGTGACAGAAGCAGCAGCCCAAGTGTAACTCAAGTTCAGGCAGACACGGAGAGCTGACACAGAATGCCTTGTTTACATCTGCCGAACTCCTGTGACCATTAACTCTACACACAGCTACAGCAATGATGGAAAACGGAGATAAAGAGTCCAACCCTGATATGTCACACAACCACGCAGAAAATGTGACATCTACAGTATTTTCTGAGAGTTGTAAGGACTACCAATATCTGCTTGAAAACACAGGTCACCAGAAGAATCCACACCATCTCATTTCAACTGCACATTTAAGTGTCCTGCCTGAGCACCAGCCAAATTTCCATCAGATGGGGGAAAGTTCTTTCTCATCACAGTAAGCAGAGCAATAACTGGTAGAGAAGGACTACTCAGCAAGATGAAAAATACAAATGATTGGGGGGAAAAACACTTGTTATCTAACCCTGAGAAAATATCCAAAGTTTACTTTCTGCACTATTTCACAACCCAACAGCAACACAAAGAAAATTGTGAAACTCGACTCATGTTTATGAAGGGTTTGTACAGAAAAGCACAGCATTTATAGTAAGTATCAGTGCACAGCTGAAGCTGCCAATATCACCTGACACATATCCAGGTGACAATCAGCACTTTCATGCTTCCTCTTTTAGGAGTTATTTAAAAGAATGACTAGTCTTAGATGGCAAGACAAAAGAAAGCAAACGAGCAGATGAAAGCACACGAGCAGATAAACAAAGCACAAGCTGGCACACAAAAGCTAAAGATGAAACTATAAGCGACAAGGGAATCCTTAAAGCTCGTACTTTAGTATTTTTAGCGACACAGAAAGGTGAGCTTCGGCTCTCGCTTCGTTTCTCTCCCCAACTCCCCGAAAGCGCTGGGAGAACCTTATGGACGCCGGATGGCGAGGGGATCCGCACCGCCCCTCACGCACAGGGCCGGGGGAAGGAACACACTCACCTAAGGTGAACTCCCATTGCTCGTTCCCCAGAGACCGCTCGGGCACCACCTCCAGATCTAGCATTGGCTCAGGTAGCGCGGGGGCCGCGGGCTGGCACGGCGGGTCACCGGGTGGCTGCGCCGGACCCCTGCGGGAGGGACGCGGAGGGAAGCCGGAGGGAAGTTCGCGGCCCGAGCCCGGCCCCGCCACCGCCCCCCGAGGGNNCCGGAGCGCGGGCGGCCGCGGTCCCGCCACTCGTCCCGGCGGCCCCGTCCCGTCCTGAGGGGCCGGGGGGGCTCCGACGCCCCCCCGCGCCGCGGGGCCGCGACTCACCTCACTTGCGGCTGCTGAAAAAGTGCTTTGCAGCTGTCGTCAGGCGCGCCCGAGCGGGGGCGGGGCGAGGGCGGGGCCGGGGAGGTGCGCCCCGCCCCCCGGCCCTGGGCGAGGGGGGAAGGCGTCGGCTTGGCGAGGGGGAGCTGGGGGTTCGAGTCCCGCCCCGGCCTCGTCGCCAGATGAGGGTCAGACTTATAGCTGCCGTTACACCCGGCACGATAACCTCGGGATTCAAAACAAAATAACCAACCCAGATCACAGCCCGGGTGCATCCAGTTTTTCCAGTTGAAAGGCCAGAGTGGAGGAAAGAAGAGTTAAGGAGAAATTAGTCAGTGGCACGGGCAGTTACCGGAATGAGCTCGGGAATGACTCAGTAAGGAAGAAAGGAGTAACGAGGTCATTGGCTTTGCGGTGTTGTCTGAGCAAACAGGGTACTGCCACCCCAGAGTTCTGACCCTCGGAAAGCCCACATTTCCCTTGGCACGGGGCTCACCACACAGGAACCTGCTTTGGTCACACCCAGAGACCCCAGGGGCCAGAAACATCCACAGAGCTGAGGAGGAAACTGAACTCGCCCAGTATGACGGGATGTGCCTGGGACATCCCATCCACCTGGGACAACCCACGTCAGACCAGCCCTCGTTTTTGCGGTGGAAATTTGATCCAAGATGAAAGGTACCAGGTCAAGCATTGCCCAAATAAGCAGAGCATTAAAAGAGAAAAACCAAGGATGTGGACGCATGCCATGCTCACACAAAGTGACACCTCCTCTGGAGTAGGGCTGCACTAGTGATGGAACTGCAAGAGGGTGCAGAGGGTGTGGAAGCAGCTGTAACTCCTTCTGCTGGTAGGTTGAGGCTCCAGGAGGGTCAGAGAGTGGTGGGAGATGCATTTTTTCCATATTTATTTGAGACATCTCCTTGGGTGATACCCATCTTCTGTCCCCTCTCCTCTGCTGCATCGCTCCGGGTGGTGATGCTCAGTCCTAGTCTGACCCCATGCCCCATCCCTGTGCCCACCATGTCCCAGCAAGGTCTGCAGCAGGGCAGCCCCATCACGTGGAATGTCCCACAGCAGGACAGAAAACAGCAGTAAAGTACAGGCAGCCCAACACAGAAGTTTAGGGGTTGCTTATTTCAAAAAAAAAAAAAGAAAGTCGAACATAATTTCAGCGGGTTTGCACTGCAGCTCCTTCCCACAGGCAGAGCAAGCCATCGCTGGCAGGGGGAATCAAAGCATTGAAAAGAAATCCCAGTCACGTTTGGGAGCAGGACCTCGGCCAGGCTCTGCTCTGCACACCACATTTCTCAGCATCTCTCTTCAGGTCACAGAGCTGTCAAAGCAGGTGAGATTTTAATGTATATGGCGTGGAGCAAGCCCCAGGGAAATTAGTTTTCCCTTGAAGTCAGCTGCATGTTGCTGTATTTATTATTCATGCCTTGTTTGTTTGGTTTTTTTTTAATCCAAGCATGGTGACATCTTAATATGCTGAAAAGCACAGAGGTGCTGCCAATGTTTCCCTTTCACTCTGGCCCTCTGACACATCTTTATTGGCTCAAAAACAGAAATTAGCCTTTCTTCTCCAGGGAGCAGGGGCTAATCCTTATGAGCCACTTGCTTCTCTCCAGCTCACTATGGAGGTATGAAACATATATACTAGTATATATACAGTATTTGTGTATTATTTACATGTAAGTTCATATTGTGACACCCCTAAGGAATGTACTTGAGAGAATAAATATGCAGCTAGAAATCTTGCATACCTCATTCATTTAACAGAACACAAAGCACAGCACCTACTTTTAAGCGGGTCCATGGCATATGCAGCCCTCAGGCTGAGGTGCTGGGTGGAAAACAGGTGAGTGCAGATCAGCTGGGCTTTGCAGAAACCCTTCTCCACCTCACTCCTGTGTTTGGTGATGCCCTTTGAATGCCCAGTGCTGCACACTGGGGGATGCAACAGTCTGGGCTTTCATTAAAGAAGATTCAGCATCCGTTTGTAAGAGAGTACCACAAGTACAAGCTGAATTCACCAAGGAAAATAAAGGCCAAATACAATGGCAGAAAAAAAGAAATTATTTCTGAGTGTGCCTCTCCCCTGCCACCCATTTTCACACATCACCCCAAACCCCAGGCTAAGTGGAGAAGGGCTGGGTGCTGCCAGGTCTGGGGCTTTGTTGTTTGAAACACTCACAAGTGCATTGACAAGGGGCTGTCACCTCATCCCCGAGCTCCAAACACACCCTGACATTGCCGGGAGGGCAGAGCGCAGTTGCCGTGGGCAGGGAAGGGTAGCGGCACCATACAGGGCTGGGTGATTGCTGAAGTGCAGTAACTGCCCGGGGTGAAGAGGGAGGTCCCAGGCAGGAGCACAGATCAACAATAAATCCCAGCTGGCTGAAGAGCCCACCACAGCATCCTGAAGGAGGGCAAGTGCAGGCACGGCTGAGATGGAACACCTCCTTGCATCGGTGCCCGCCACGGAGCCCAAGCCCCCTCCTTCCCTGGGCACAGAAAAACTCCCCCGTGCACCGAAGGCGTACCCCCTGGATTCCCGCAGCAGCTGGTTCCCTTTCAGACCACATTCCTCATTCTGTCAGCCAAGACAAGTAAAGGAGAAACCAAATCCCAAGTCACAGAAGGCAGAACCCCCCAAGGCTGTTTGCATGGCTGCTGTCTGGCTGTGCCACCGAAGGAGAGCAGCTCCAGGGTTGCTTTTGAGCCCCTAGCTTCAGTGGCAGTGGGAGTGGGTGGTTTGCACAGGTGATCACCAGCTCCAGAGAGAAGCTGGAAACCCCCGGGGTCAGCCCCCTCTCTGCTGGGCACATCCCTCCTGGCTTGCTCCTGTCTCCTGGAGAACCTCTTCCAGCCGGAAATCCCGCTGCAAGCTGGGTTAGGTAATTTTCTTTTGCACAGCTGAGCCAGCAGTTATGAAAATTCCCATTATGGAAATTCACAGTTGTGAAAATTCCCAGATTCCCCAACACCGCTTCTTCCCCAAAGCCATCAAGCACCCCTGAGCTGCCCATGGACACGGGAATGTTTTCCCCCTCGGACACAGGGGCCGGGAGCAGCCGGTATCCACAGGGGTGCTGGGATGGAGATTCTTTGTGTGTCCCCACCACAAATCCAGACTGCCGAAGGTCCCGAGTGGGGACCAATGTGGGCAGGTGAAATCAAATCCCCCAGAGTGACTGGAGGAGCCCCCTGAGCTCCCCAGTGACTCCAGGCAGGATGACACTTTAAAGGCAGATTGGGCAAAGCACCATCGTTTTGGCAACTGCTCGTGACAGGCAAAATTTCAAATCTGAAAGAATAAAATTACTCTTCTCACTCTCCAGATTATGAAGCACTTCTTGGAAAATTCAGCCCCAGGGCTCAGGAAGTAATGCACAGCTTTCTGAAAATCATAATCAATTTTTAAAGCCTGGCTCGGTTGTTAACGTTTCTGACTGAATGAATGGCAGTGGGTGCATCCATCGGAGACAATCCAGGTTCCCTTCTACCAAAGCCTTGCAGTGCCATCACATTTTGGGGTGAGATCAGCAGCTGTGGGTGGTTAATGGATTTTTCCTGAAAGTTTCTAAAATTTTTCTGATTTTTTTTTTTTACTTAATTTTTTTCTAAATTCCACACGTCTGCGGGGAGATGTTGGTTGAGAAGAGCTGGGCTTTTCAACCCAGCCGGTTAAAAGAAAGCGGAAAAAGTCACAAGGAGGGACCAAAACTCCCCAGGGCTCGCAGACGTGGGATGCAGCCGTGCGCAGAGCGAAGGAAAGCTGTCCTCTCCCGATTGGATTCAAGAGCAGCACAGATCAGGTCTGTAAGGAAATCTGCCCTGTGGCTGTTCCTACAAATGGCTTGGAAGCACACACCGGCCTCGGCAGCACCGATTCAGTTGGAGGAAAGATATTTGCTATAAAGCTCTGAAGTTGCTCTGATTTTTTGGAGGTGCAGTTCCTGCTGCGAGGCTCTGGGTTGGCACCTAGGAATGGATCCAAACAGCGCTGGCAGCTCCAAGAGGGAGCCTTTCACTCTCCTCGGGGGCTTATCCCACCTCTTCAGGAGGATTTATCCCGCAACCAAGGGCTCGGGTCCCACCGAGCTGAGCAGTGCCCCATCGGTGCCAGGCTGGGGGTCCCCGGGCGAGCAGGGTCTGCAGGGTCAGCACCGAACCCGGACCTTCCCAGGGGAGACCCCGGCTCCGCTTTTCCCTGGCTCAGCACTTCTCCCCTCCTCGCCTGCCCTGCCCTGCCCTGCCCTGCCCTACCCTGCCCTACCCTGCCCTGCCCTGCCGGGATGGTTTCAATCGCACCGAAAGCCGCCGGAGCGGCGGCCAAGGCTGACAGGGGCAGGATGTGCAGCAGCAGCAGCAGCCCAGTGTGATGCGAGAGGCTGCCCCCTCCCGCAGGGCTGGTGGGGCAGAAAGTGCCTTTTTCCACCGGGTCGGTTCCTGCACACACACAGCCTCCAGCCTGTCCTGAGCCCCGTCCAGATCTTCCCTGGGCTGGGGTTCACATACTCCAGGACAGCATCCTCCTCCCCGCTGGGTGTGCGGGACTGGCGTCTGTGCAGCCCGACGGGAATAAAGATTTTGGAGGTGATTCTGTGCTTGGCCAGGGGTAGGGAGGTGATGTGTGCCTGGAATGGGCTGGGGGAAGCAGGGCAAGGCTACAGCTCGTCCTCAATCAGACCACGGTGGTCACCAGCATCACTTCTCACATCCAGATTTGGGCTTCTGGCAGCTGCGAAAGCTCCCCTGCATTTTCACACCGTGCTTGGTGTCTGGAGATGGGCAGAGAGAAGGCTCCCAGCGCTCACCGCGGATGCTGCTGAGATGGTGCCTTCAGCACCGACCAGGCAGAGGCACAGCCCCTGCCCCACCACACAGGGCTTGTCACAGCGCTGGGGCTGAGCAGGAGGGCCGGATGGATGGGTACGGAGCTTTCCCGGGAAGGAAAGGGAGCGGCAGTAAAAGCTGGCCGTGGGAGGGGCTGTTCACCACAAGGCAGCAGCTCCCCTGCACCGTCCGAGGCAGCGCTCCCCGCCCGGCGGCCGGCACACTTTATGTGCATCTCACTGAACTCCAGATAAATTTTAAAAGCTCTGATTCGTGCAGGGCTAGATCTAAACCGGCTTCGGCTTCATTAGAAGCAGATGCGCTGGTTTCTCCTCCTGCCGCGGGGTGGTTTAGCCTGGGAGGCGCTGCCAGGCGTGGACAGGGTGCGAAGCCCAGCTCGCCGCGGTGCCGGGCAGGGAGCCGGGATGCGGCAGGACGGGGGCACCGGGGATGGTCACCGCTCCTTCCCGGAGCACTCAGCACGGAGCCAGCGGCGCCAGCAGCTGCTGCGAGAGACCCTCTGGACCTTCCAGGAGCTACTGGAAGGCCACTGCATTCTGCCTTCGGCTGCTGCCCAGCCAGGCACTGGGGGTTTTAATCAGGCGTTGAAAACTGGTGGGAAAATTCACCCTGGGGCAAAGCACGGGGATTCTGTAAAAATAAAGTAATTTAAAGCACGGGTTTTATGAGAAAAAAAAAAAAAAAGTAAAAGATGGATTTGCAAGGGTTTGTAGATCCAGGACTGCTGCACACATGGCAGGGCTTTCACCTGGGCTCAGTTTCACTTCCAGAGATATTTCCAAAAGGGATGTTTGAGTGTCACAGCTGATGATGAGGAAGGGCCATGGGGCATGGTATGAGAAGGAGGGAGAGGTGTCAGCCCCCTACACCAGCCTGCTCCAGCCCTGGTGCTTGGGGTTTCATTTAAAGGGAGATGAGTCAGAGCTGCAGGGGCCCTCTCAGAGCCCCTGAAGATCTCTGACTGCCCATTTTGTCACTGACTTCTGGTGAACGAGCAGCTTGGGGGTGACTTGAATCTTACTCATGGACTGTGATGGATAAAATCAACAACAGATACGCTCTGAGCCTCGCTCCCAACGCAGTGCCCCGTGGTCCCGCTGACACATCCTGCCCCGGATGCAGAGGTCTGGATGTTGAGAGGGTGTGAAGGGGCTGGTGATGAGGCACCTTGTTGGCGTTGGTGGTTTCAGAAAGTCACGCAGCCCACGGGACCACCGGCACCAGATCTGGGCAGTCATACACCAGACGTGATCTGCAGAGCAGAACTGAAAGCAGAACCAAAAAGAGGATCTGTCCTCTCATTTCTGTGGGAGCATCCACCAAGTGGCTCTGCGCCGGGGCTGTCGCTGCCAAGAACGTGTTCAGGGGTTCCTCAGCAGCAGCTCTGACCCAAGCAGGAGGCAATCACTGGGCAGCTCAGGAGCAGTCTGTGCATGCAAATCTTCCCTTCCGTCCTTGCCCTGGCCCCCAGACCTCAAACACAGCCAGAGCAAATGACCTGGAAGGTTCCCTGCCCATAGCAAGGGGGCTGGAGTGAATGCTCTCTAAGATTCCTTCCAGCCCTGAAAATTGTATGTTTCTATGACCTGGAGCTGGATCACAGCCAGCTCTCATGCAGGACTGAGCATCCCCAACTATCCTCCTCCTCCTGGGCTGCTGCAGCTGTGGCCACAGGCTCCTGGCTCCATGGACAGGCTACCCAGGCAGCTGCAGGTTGGTGGCTGGTGACACAGGCAGCAGCCAGAGGGTAGGCTGGGGCAGCTGGGGAAGGCCAGTCAGGAGCTGGACGGTGCTGGAAGGGGATTGCAGTACCTCACGTCTAGAGCAGGTGTCTCACCACGGTGCTGCCCTGTGCAGGTGCCATCGGGGAGTAGGGCCTGGAGTGCTGTGAAGGACAGGGCTGCTCAGCTCTTGGTGGGGTGGGAGGGGACCTGGTGCTTCCTCTGGGTAGGTGGCACATTGTCTTGGTTTGAGGAGA
>VZRO01007444.1:0-25904 GCA_013397915.1 Daphoenositta chrysoptera
TGAGGTGATCCTGTGAGGGGCTGTCAAGCTGTGAGGGGCTGCCAGGCCATGAGGAGCTGCCATTCCGTGAGGGGCTGCCATTCCGTGAGGTGATCCATGAGCCGCTGCCATGCCGTGAGGGGCTGCCATGCCGTGAGGGGCTGCTGTGAGGCACTACTCTGCCTTGGGGGTATGCTAGGCTGTGATGCAATGCGGCAAAACTTTCCATCTTGCACAAGCTGGTGAGAGCTGCTCTTTAGCCATTTTGGTGCCAAAATTGTTTGTTTGTTGAAACAGGTGTCTCATGACTTCCAGGGACTTGGGTACACTGGAAATGCCCCTCCCCTCCCATGCTGGGAGACACCAGAGGGGTGAGCAACAGCTCCAGTTTATTTCAGGGCCACCATACAGAAGTGTGGGAGCTGCAGTGCCATTGGGCAAGGCCATGTCCCTTCCATGAGGTAGGCACCATGACGGGGCTACGCTGTGGAAGTGCTGGGATGGGAAGCAGGAGGCAAAGATGAGGGGCAGCCATGATGCACTCCCAGCACATATTCCAACTACTAAAGGATACACAATGGACACAGTGGGGTCCCACACCATGAGGATGAAACTACTGCACCTCTGTCATTCTGTGGATGGTTCATAGATACACCTAAACACAGGTAAGTTGAATTTGATGGCAGCCCAGGTGTGTGTGAGCAGGGGAGCAGTGAATATCTGCAGTGAGAGGTGCTGGCTGGTGTTGCTCAGAGCAGAATTTGGCTCCTGTAACCAAAACACTATGTGTGCACCCAGTTGGGGTTCAGCCACTGCTGCTCTGGGGAGGGAAGCCCAGGGAGTGCTGAACCCCTCGAGTGCTCTGCATGTGGGTATCTGCAGCCCACTGAGCTCCCACTGGGGTGGCTGGGACCTTGACATGATCTGCTTGTGTGGCTACATGAGCAGGTGATGGCCATGTGGCTCCTCCGGGCAGGTGCCCTGCTCCAGCCCCTCCAGTGTCCAGTACCAATGGGAGGAATTGCCAAGCTGCTGGCAAAGGATGCATGCATGGGGGCCTCATCCTCCCTTGGCACTGCCTCCGGCACCTCTGCCCAAACCCTCTGTCCTCTGCAGGGCTCTCTCATGTCTTTTGGCAGTGGTTTTGTCTGCAAGCTCCCCAAAAAATAGCCAGGCAAACCAAGCTCTCTCTCTCTCTGCCCCCTGCCGGTGTCTGTGGAGCTCTCAAATGAAGAATAAAGCCATTTGTTTCTAATTATATTTGGCAGACACTCAGAGAATTTAGGACTAAAGCACGCAATTTTTTTTGTTCCTGATTAAAGTACTTGACCTCATAAGCAAAAAGCAAAGATTTCAACACACCCCCACAAGTAGGCTAGGAACGAACTGCAGAGAAAAGACCAAAAAAGAAAACTCCCTTTGCTCTAGATACACAAAATAATTCATTATGAAACAAAAGGCAGAATATTTAGTGCATCGCCCAAGCTCGCCTAGGGCTCAGCTAAGCGCCCAATTACTGCTTTTAGAGTTCTTACTCCAAGCAGAGGCACACACAGCGAAGGCCCACATGCCCCACTGAGCCCACGGCCTGCACATGGCCAAGTCCCATTCGCTGCCTGCAGGAAGAAAGTGCCTTTCACGGGACCATGCCAGCTTGCCTGGCTCTGGTGCCCGGCTGGCAGGACGCTGGGATAGGGAAGAGTGACAGTGGGCACATGAGTTGGCATCATCATCTTTTTCCCCCCATATTCCCAGGCTGAAATAGTTTTTACCCCTCAGGTGCAGCATGCTTGGTGCCTAATTTCAAGCAGCGGCCGCCTGGGGGTGGCCGGGGGCAGCAGACCCTTGTTCCTGCCTTCCACACAGCAGCATCCAGCTCCCAGGTTTGCTATTTTCCCCAGCTTTAATACAGCACAAGGATGTGTTGCAACTGCAGAAGATTCAGTTGGCTCCCAACCAAGAGAAATAGCAATGATCTTGATGGCATCCTTTAAAATAGCAGAGAAACCAGCTCAAACAGAAATTAACTACTCTGTGAGGTTCCGTGGTCCATAAAATACTTCCCCCGGCTCCATGGTTTTAAAATAACATGAAAGAAATGCTTTCCATAAAAAGTAGTTAACTAGCATACAGATTTTTTTTTAGCCATAATTCTGAGAGTCATACCCAAACAAAATAGCTATACAGGCATTAAATTATACATTAAAGAAGGCTGATAAAGACAGTGAATTACAGAGCTACCATATAAGATTTCAGATGTACAGATAACAGCATTATTAACATTTCTATTAAAGGTGACCTACAAAAAAGGGACAAAAATAATCTGTGATGCTTCTGATTTCTCATGATGCAGAAGAAATGGCTCCAGCCCAACTGCCACCCAGTCCCTGCTATCATCCCTGCTTCTCCTCCCCATCCTTTCCAAAAATTAATGGAGAACAGAGGGTTGCTTTCTGCTAGGACAGCAAATAGCTAGGCTAATGTTTCACCTGCAGAACTTCCTTGGAGGACATAAAATGGATGTTTTTCTCAGTGCTTACCCAAAACAGTGAGATGGTGAATTTTTAGTGGAGAGATATTTTTTTCTCTCTGTTTGACAGGTACCAGGGCTTTGACCATGGCAAACAAAGGCAGCAATGGGTACATGTGGCTGCAGTGGGGCTGGGGGGAGGCTCCTCATGGAGGGCTTATTCTGCATCACCCTCCAGCAGTTCTTCCCCTGAGGGCTCCCAAGTTCCTGTGAGGTTGGTCCTCTGCTTCAGCTCTCCCTGGGGTGGGGGTACCACCTGCCTTGCCCCTCAAGCCATCTGCAGGATTTCATAACGCCTGTGGGCAATACAAAATATTTAATTAGAAAGATATATTCTATTCTATGTGAAATAGAATGAGAAATTCTATGTGAAATAATTTCTATGTGTTTATATAGGTAAATATGAAAACAAAAATATAAATATTAAATATATTAAAATAATTTCTGTATTTGTATAAATAATATATTTTTCCTCTGTAGGTTTAAATACTTATATTTATATAGATAACTATATACACTTTCATTGTATAAACATGTAATGTACATATATAATTACCTCTGAGACTGCTGCTCCTCTGTCCCTGGTGGCTGGGATTGTTTATCAGGTTATTTGGTTGCTGTTAGTTTCAAAATGTATGTGTAAGTACCCGACGAACAAATTTCCATACACAGGCACACACAGAAACACCCCAGCCCTGCACAAGCAGTGCATCTGGAGCTGATCAGGCTCGCCAAGTGGCGATGCCCACGTATTTGCTTTTTCCTGCCACCGCTGGGTTTGGCTGTTGGGGCACTGCCACTCTCCTGTCAGGGTCCCCCTCAGCCACCCTTGCAATTTGAGGCACTTTGGCTGGATGGGAGCTGAATTGCTGGTGGAGAAAAATAGTTGTTAAGAAGTAAAAAATATTGATTTATATAAAATACCTATATGCAGAGAAGGGGGGAGAGACATCATGAGTGCATGTCCTAAAGTACTGAGAACTCAGCATTTGCCATGAGAGCAGTGGGTTTTGCACCAGAGTGGCTTTCCACAAGGGGCTGGTGATGGTTTCTTGTGGCAATACTATCCAGAAACGAATAATTTGGCTCTATTTTTCCAGATCCTTTGGTACAGTTTTGGCAGACTTGACAGAAAGTAGGTGATGAGGATTGGGTAGAGGTGGTTTACTGTGTAGGGCAGCTGTCAGCAGAGCCCACCCAGCTCCTGCCCTTGCCACGCCCTAGGACTGAACACCAGCACTTCGGAGTAGCACGCCCGTCTCTGAGTGGTGTCCGCCCTGCTCTGTTGCTGCAAACTGAACACTTCTTCCAGCTTGAAGCTGGAATCCCATTCTGGTGCATCATTGTGGCAGCAATGATCCTGCCCCTATAGCCCATCCACAGCCAGGGCTAGGGGGGCTTGCAGAAGTGTGAGGGCTGGGTGATTTTGTAGGCGTTTCTCTGTGAATTTGGGCTTTAGGTTATTAATATACAATGACTCCAGGTTTCCAACTGTAGCCTGTTTTTCTATGCCTTTATTATGCACTTTGTGGTAAGCAGTGGGTGACCTGGGAGCCAGGTGGCCCCAGAGTGGCCATGTGGCCTGTCCAGCAGCCTGCCTTCAACAGCCACGAGAGGTTCTTTGGAGAAATACCCCGTGAAGTGTTTTGTCCAACACTTCTTCTTTTAATACTTATAAAATGTGTCTTCCATCAGCAAATCCAGAGAAGGCTGCCCACGCGTGCTGCAGCAGGGCAGCCGTCTGCTTTGCCACCACGGACATCTTGTCTCAGGGCATTATAATCACACCAGAAAATCCTGGTCCCTGCTGAAGGGCAGGGGAGGGGATGTACAGTAAAAACTGCTGTTTGGTTCTCTTTTCATTTACTGTAACTGTAGAATTAGTCAAAACCCCATTTCATCTGATGTGAAAACAAGAAGCCGGCTCTACTCCATCAAGAGATGAACAAAAATGGATTACATTTTTCCATCTGGAATGATACCACAGCCCAACCAAACACTACCCATATGATATAAAATAAACTTGAAATCATAAAGCCTGACAACAACCCATTACATTATGAGTTTACCTGTGTGATATCAGCCAAATCTGTTTTGGTGTGGACAGGTTTCTGATCCAAACCAGATCTCCTACAAGGCAGCTCCAGATGCTCCACTTCTCCAAACAAGTACAAAACACATAAAAATGGTACACAAGAAGAGTCTGAACTGTGGCAAAGGAGCTGGCTTCTGAAGCAAAAATGGGAAGGTAAGAATGCCAATTCATTAAGGTGTTAGGCATGTCAATGAGAGGGGATTTTGCTCCTAATAACTTAGAGTGTGACATGAAAGGCATTAAGGTTTCTCTCCTTAGAGTGTGAGTCCTGTGCAGCAGTAGACTCTGACCCCACCAGACTCCGTCCACCGTACCCTGAGCCACCGGCTGCCCAGGTCATGGCAGGACTCTGAGAAAGCAGCCTTTATCCTCCCAGTCTCTCCATCTTCCCCTGCATATTCTGCTTTCACCTGCTAATGGAGATGGAGGAACAACTCCAAGAGTGGAGCCATCAGTTGTATTTTCCACTGGCTGCAGTTGGAGTGTGTGTTTGTTTATCCCCTTCTCTCTTCACTGGTGTGCAGTAGCTCTGCTCAGAAGCAGCATCTGTTCTTCATTTAAAGCCAGTGTTAAACTACTTTGCTACAGGATTGATGGAGCCAGAAGGTCAAGTGATTTATCTAAGTTCGGAGAGAGTCCCACTAAAAAGCTTGTCTATAGCACCTATTGATTATTGGCCCTCCTCTGCTCAGAAGACTTAAGTGGATCAAAGAACTGAAATCCATGTGATAAGGAACATCAGTTCCCTACTCAGTCCAGATTTGGCTTTTTGGATGAGCCCTTATAAGGCTGTGGACTGAGAACCCCAGAGAAGGCCAAAAGAGCTGTATGCTATTAGAATAAGGCTACATCTCCATATGGATCAGGCACAAAGGAATTACAGCTGCATGCTGGATACTTCAAACAAAGCAACAAGGTTACCTGGACTAGAAATCCAGTGGCCCCTCCATCTCTGGTGGGCTGGATGGGGGCTCTGCACTCCTGCTGCCATCACCACTCTTCAACACAGCTCCTCTCTTTGATGGAGCACAGTTTGGATATGTTACTAATTTTCATTCTTATTATTTTTTCCAAAACCAACTTTTTTTAAAAAAAGAGCTCTGCCTGTGTTAATTAGGCTTCCTGAAAGCAAGCTGTATTTGCTGAAACAATGCAGTATAGTACACGATGCTGTGATGGCTGCACTGCTTCTGCCCAGGCTGGCTGCTCCGCAGGGCCGTGGGTATCACCATGTGCCAGATCATCCAGAGCTGGACAGGACAGCCCTGTGCAGCTCCTTGCTGCAGCGTGTGGACACTGCCTCACCTGACCAGCACAGAAGATGCAGCCAGTAAATTAGCACCAGTGGCCCTCAGCCATGTGAGAGTTGCTCCATCTACACAGCCATCCTCACCAGGTGAGCAGCCCACAGCTTCAGCATTGGTATAAACAAGACAGAGGGTCATAAGAAATGGAAAAGATGTGCTCATGCCATTTAGTTTTATTTTCCTTATCTAATTCAGAAAGGAGGAAGAGAAAAAAGAAGGAACATGTCACTTCTTGGATTCACCCAACAGAGAAGCAATGGATGGATGCAGAAGTTGGTTGTCACATTTTACAAACCTGACTGTCCGGGCTCCCACTGTGTGTGCCTTAATAGGTGGCTGGCAGTGTTAAAACTTATGCATACACAGATGCACACAATAGACACCTAAAATACTTTACAATTTCAGCCTCAACTTAATGGTATTACTATTAGCTGGAAGCAGTATGAATGCAATCTGTTCCTCCACCCCTCCCATTCACAGGCCCTGAATTACATTCTATAACTGGAGTGGCAGCTTCTCAAACACTCTCTTTTAGATCATACTGACCTGCAACATTTTGATCTGGCTCCTGAACCTGTTCAGAAAGGTTTGCAACCTCTGGGAGGTTGCACTGAGGAGAGTCACCGTGCTGCACACTTCAGCATTTCGGAGGAATTCAGGTGACATTTCTGTCTGCAAGCTAAGACATTCCACGCTCAGGTATCATCTCTGCCCATCTCTTCTGATTATAACCAACTCTTCTGTCAGTTATCCTGCAGCACATCACGCAGGAGAGCTTCCATGATCCATCCTGGGCAAATGTGGGCTTGTGCTGCCTACAAAGGTGATCGTGTAAGAGCTGTGCTTCACAGTGACCTGGCTTCTCCTGGCCATTTTACCATCCAGGTTAACCTGGTGTTTAACCCCTTGTGTTAAAAGGAGTTTGGCAATGAAGGGACTGCTTTATGGAGAGTGCAGGGATATTACTCATATCCAGTATTTAGTATGGAGACAATTCACTGCAAATGTCACACAGCTGATCCAGGTACTTCTCGTCTGCTGGACTCTCTCCAGAGAAAAAGACCTCCTAAGGTCTCCCAATGATTTCTAATTTCAGGCAGCTTGGAGGCACCCTCAGTGCAGTTTGGCTTGTGCTCACCTCTGTAGGAAGACCACCTGTCCCCAGCCACAGTGAGAAATCTGATCAGAGACATTTAACTCATTTCCCTGAAAGCTGGGAAGGGGATGGAAGATAGACTCGCCAGGGCTACGGTGAACACTGCTGAATGCGAGCTGGTCAACCTTCCCAGGAAAACTTGGATTTATCCAATTACTGTGCTCCTGGAGTTGTAGAAAACCAGATTTCACTGTAGTGCCCTGGTACGTGTCCCCACTCCCTGGCTGTCCTGTGCCGGGTGCTGTTGCCCTGCATGGCCCCTCCAAGCCGTGCTGCAGGCGGGACCCACCTCTCGCAGCCGAAACCCCTCCAGCTGGTCCCGAGTTACGCAGGCCGGGCTCTCTGTTTGCTCCGTGCGTGTGGGAACGGGCCTCGCCTGGAGCCTGCGGCCATGGAGGCGGCGTAAATGAGAGCGTAAACACGGCCATTCTCATTAAAGGACGTGCCGAGTGAGGTGTGCTGCGGCTTATGCAATCCTGCTTTGAGCGACTGCGAGGAATTCGTAGAATTATCATAAATCTTGATCGTTTCACTTTCTTTGAGGCTTTTTATTATCCTTTTTTAAATTTTGTTTGCTTTTTTTTCCTCCCTCCATTAATCATTCTCTTGTTCTGAAGTTCCTCTCTCCAGCGAGGGAGAATTAAAAAGCTCTGCTTGGCAGAGCCAGTGAACCGCACCAGCTGCATACTAACAAGGATGAGGATGGCTCTCGAGCAACGTGTGGGCAAAGAAGGGATGCATCCACTCAATCCAGCATTTAGCCTTCCAAGAAAGCTTGGATGCTCTTTGTCGGCCGTGCAGCTATCTGGAATAACCTAAGCCCTGTCTCACTGGCTTGGGGGATACTATCGTGAGCTTTGTGACATTTGGCCATCTGTGTCATGCTCCGGCTGCTGCAGTCCTGCAATCAACCATGGTTTTGTGTGTATGATCTACCCTCTGGCTACCTTGATCACTTCTGAAAGGTCCAGTACCTTAAAACACTCTCTTAGGAAGCCACTGTCCTTAATTACTACACCAGGAAAAGCAGAGGTGGGGGGGGGGAGGCAGAGGGAGTCGGGGGAGCCCACTGTGACACCAGGAGCCATCCAAGGGGAAGAAGAGTGGGGCAGGCACTGAAGTAACCCACAAAGGAGATGGGTCTGGAGGGATGCTGGAGCAAAACCATGGGGTAGAGTTGCAACTGTGCCAACACTGAAGCACAGCAGGTTTTGCTTAACAGGCAACTATTGGGGTTGTGTCTAAAATCACCTTATTCATGGGGCTCAACTTCCATTACAAAATAGTCTTGGAGGAGAGAAGCCTCCAAAGTGTGACCTACTGGACTGAACAACCAAAATGTCAATACAAACAATATTCTGTTACTTTTTTAAAAGGCAGTATTAGAATCTGAGGTTGGCAAAGATCAGTTTTCTTAGCAAATAGTTTTATTTATGAACGTGCTTTACTAGCACATACGTGGTAGCCTTGTAGTCTTGGTCAAATGTGAAAACCATTGAGGAAGGAGCATGAAGCTGGAGTCCTGAAGAAACCCATAATCCCTTATGGTGCCGGGGCACCCCCAAGGGTGGGAGCAAGGCTGAGAGGGTGCCCGTGGAGCACAGCCAGCCCTGGGGCAAGGATCCCACCCCCACTCCGTCCACAGCTCCGGGGGCCGGGAGAGCAGCAGCCCCCTCTGGAATGACTGCCTTCGGGTACGTGTGCCACAGGGATGGGAGGACTGGCAGTGTGCAGAGCTCATCCTGCCACACGTCAGAGGAGATGCTCAACACTGAACTCACGAAAGCTTTGCCTCCCATGCCCTCCAAAAAGCAAACAGAAAACCAGCAGGTTTGGGCTACCAGCAGCAGTGACCCCACAGCCTCTGACCATGTAGTGCATCACCAGTGCAGTGGCCTTCACAGGTCCACTGCCTCAGAATTATGTACCCTGATTATCTTTTTAATACTAGTTAGGTGGTTAATTACCTGAAGGTTGCAGGCTGAAGTCTTGTTTTTCACATGTGACTTAGTAATTAAATTACCCCTGTTGCTATTACATAATGTAAGTAACAGCTACTTGATTTTAAAAGAATAGTCAAATTTGGCAGACAGTTCAGAGCAATTTTATTTTATATTGGAGCCTAATGCTAAGAGATTGCACAGAAAGCAGAAGGCAGCTGCCTGGAATAGTCTGAAATAAGCGTGTGGTAACTAACAACTATTATTATTGTATTACTGCTTATAATTCCCAAATGGAGAATTAAATTTCTGTAATAGATACAGCTTTTAACGAAAACAAAAATAAAAGTACTTGCTTTTTCTGTCAAGGAAAACTCTTTTAGGAAATGATACCATTGAATGTACATTTCCCAAGGGAGGGGGGAAGGAAAAACCCCTAGCCTTGCAAGATTCTTTTGCACAGGACTTCTGCTTTCCACAGATTCCACTGCAGGATTGTCTCAGATTTCTTCCAAAGAGCTGGCAGAAAGATAGATTTATTATTTAGAGATCAAAATGAGCTAATTAGATTTTTGAGCTATAATACACATTCTCTGTAACTGCATTTAGGTTGGAATTTAGCATTCACTTGCCAAAAAATGACATTCCCTCTTCCCCACAAACCAGTGACCCTGGGTGCTCCATTTCTGCCTCCTAACGTGTCTGACCAGGAACAGTATGGCAAATTACAGGGCTGGTGAATAGGAACATAGGCTCACATTTCAGGCTCTGGGAGCTTAATATTGGCCAGTACATTTTTGACCTTAATTTTAACAGGCTTTTACTTCTGCATGTCAGTTTATATGGGAAGGCTGGCTCAGGCATGGGGACCTGGGCACTAACCTGGTCTCCCAGCCAGACCTAAAAGTAACTCAAACAATCAGTGCATCTTTAATTTGAAATGCTTGATGACTAATCTCTTGTTTTCTTTAATTAATGATCTACAGTTAATCTTTATGAATGGTAAATTGTCTATTTCAGCATCGATAGGAAGAGTTCCTATGGGAAAATGTTCCCCTATAGCTTTAATTTAAATATGCATTTTCACATCACACTTACCATATCCTTACCTTTATGCTATCGCATGATTACAGGTCCATTAACTAATCACATTTGACAACTTGTTTATTGAGGGGAGCAACTATTTTACATCTCTTGCCTGGGAAAGAAAACACTCTAACAAACAATTATTCAGCAGCTGCAATCATGGAGCACTGAATTAATTGCTTTGAAGATCTCAGTCAAGAAGATCTTGATAAAAAAATCAAAGAAAATGTTGTTTGACAGAATGCATGAATGAGAGCGCCAGGAGGGACTCGGGCTTGCTGAGCTGCAGCGCTGCTCCAGGGAGCGCTCCGTGAGGACCTTGAAACACTGCACTCAGCCGAGGAGGAGGCCGTGCTAAAGCTCATCTGCTTGTTTGTTCTTTTAAGTTTAGTTTATCAGAACCAGAACTTGCACATATAATTTGATTATAGGATCAGGATGCTGCTAAAAAGGGCCAGAAAACCGGAGCACAATCAGGTCTATAAAGGCTGACACATGGATATTTCCTACGTGTAACCTCTGTGGATGACTTCTCCTGCCCTACAAATAATTAACCCAAAGGGTACTGTGAGGCTTAATGATTATAAAGCACTTTAGAACTTTCTTTCAATGGGAGCTGCTGAGATGGCACTGGAGTGGGATAAAAAGCAGAACAAGGCATGTGGGGATCTCAGCTTTGCTCCTGGCTGGGCAAAATTGTCTTGGTGCACTTTGGTGCTGGGGAAAGGCAGCAGTGCCAGTGCCATTCACTCCCTGACACATGTCCAGGAGGGCATCAGGAGAGTTTGTATCTTGAGTGTGCAAACTGGTGCTTTGTTGGAACTAGAGCATTGTAGAAAATAGTGGGATCACTGAAGACAGCTGGAAAGGGGTTTCTGATCTCTCCAGCTCCTTTGTCTGTGACTGCTGCTCCTTCAAGCATGAGGAGGGCCAGAGTATCTCACATGAGACAGTCCCAAATTCTGCTCCATGGACAAGTCACAGCCTGCAAACACACTGGCCAAACCCAAGTCATGTTTCCTTCTTTCAGCTGCTATAACCTTGTGTGCTTTCCAAGTCAGCTGAGATGAAATATGTTTCTGCCAGATAAGACTAATTCCTACAGTGACACTGGAAAGGGAAGGAGAGCTTAAAGGTTCAAAACTCTCTGTGGTAAAGGGCTTCAAAAGTGGTGTACGAGGACTAAACAATATCTTCTCTGAATATTACGTAAAAAGCTGGAAAAGTTGCCCAGTAACCTGAAGGGCAGTGATAACATCAGGTGGCTTCTCAGAAAACCTCCTGATTGGACTTTTGGTCACATCCCACTAGTAACAGAGTCAGCTTTTCAAAACTGCCCTGTTCTAACATTAAAAGTGCTGACAGTTTGCTACCATCATCTCTCTAGAAATGGGGAGAAATAGAATTGCCTTTGCTTTCCTGCATGCCCCAAGCTCAGAAGGTCTGTGAGGATGGTGTTCATTTAAGTCAGTCATGAACATTGCACTATTTTGCCAAACCCAGCACCCCTAAGGACTAATGCCTCAAAAAGTGTGATGGAAACTTCTGTCACAATGGTTCATACTTAAAAGTGAGGGGCAGAGAAGCTGTGGCGTCTCCCTTGACTCTTGTTTAATATCAGTGAGAGCCCAAATTGAATTTATACACTTGTATGTACCCTGATTCAAATAATTGTTTCTGCAGCAAGCCCTTGGCTCTCTCTAATGCTTCAACATGAGACAGATGGAGTCAAACTAAATAATTGGCTCTGTCTTTTCCTNCTGTTTTGTCTTTTTTTTTTTTTTTTTTTTTTTTTTTTTTAGGTATGTTTGGCAGAATTTGCCCTGCCAAAGGAAATGTAGAAAAAAGCAAGTAAACAAATTGTTGCTGAAGTTTGTATTAATCATTCTAGTAAGCTGTAGAGTAGCTGAAGACTGATATGTTCTGGTTTATCCTTATGAAAAATGTAAATAGCAGGTTACACATTAATGCTTGGAAATCACTAACTTTACTTGCCAAGGAACTATACAATTATTTTAAATGAATGAATGGAAAAGTGTACACCAGGCTGTAGGCTCAAGTGGCTATTGCACGATATATTGGGATATTGGGTTAAACCTGAGGTGCTCCCAGGACAGCAGACCTTTATCCTTCTTTAGGATAATGATCAAGCAAATATTTAAGAAACTTTCTAATGAGGTCATGAGTAAAATGTGATGTATTATTAGACACACATTTGAACTCTTATTAAAATAATAGAAAAATCCTGATATATTAAAGGCATGTTATAATAACCCAATTTGACCCGGAGCCATGTGTGGAATACCATTATTAGGATTTGTCTTTAATAAAAGGCTTTCCATTTAGTTACTAAAACTTGAGACTCTACTAATTTTGAGCAAAGTTTGTTCCATGCTTGAAGAGCTGGTCTGCCCCACGTCAGGTGGCCCATGCTCTGTGATAAAGCTACAGCAATGAGAGGAGAGTTCTCATCCTCTACATCCAGTCACTAGGTCTGGATTCAGGAGAAAGAAAGGCAAAGTTGCCAAAGGCCCTCGATTTTCCTACAAGCCAAATACACAGGCTAAGAATCTGTCAGCTCGGTGCTTTGGCAAGTGACACTGCAGCTGATCCATCCACATCATGGGAAGGTCAGTTAAATTGCTCTCAGTTTATTTCAAAAGCTCTCAAGCCTTGTGCACAGACATGAGGGACTGGAGAGTAATGACCACTCAAAAGCAAAGGAAGTAAAGCAGCTGCTGCCACCTGAAAAACAAATGCTGTGAGGACAAAGCAGCTCACTCGCGCCAGCCACACCGTTATAACAATTTCTCCTGCTATTGAGAAATCTGTAAGTGAGATGTTAGGCAAGAGAAGACCTTAGTGCTGTTATGGTGAGCTTATGTCTTTTTTTAAGCACACACCATCCTGGCCACAGAGTGATGGAAACATTTTTATTTGGTTTTTGCTAATGCAGAATGAGCAGCTAAAACAGAGGCAATATTAATGAACATATTCTTGTAAATCAAGAGTCCCCCTGAGCAAGTAGTGCGTGTTCAGCTCTGGGCACCCAGCTCAAGAAAGATATCATCAAAATACGTGTGGGATTTGGAAACAGACGCTAATTAGAAAATGGAAAATATAATCCAAACAAAGATGGAAAAGACTGGGACCATTTTCCTTTAGGGTGAAAAAACTTAATCAAAGATATTTGTATTTTGGAACCACTTTTATAGTCAGTGACAAAAAAAGAAATGTGATGAACACTTGCTGACCTTTTCCTTCTTAGCTAAAGAAAAGACACAAATTTTAAAGCTTGGAAAGAAAACTCTTGTGGCATATCATCAAGCTGCAAGTGCTACAAGACAGCAGTGATACCAACATTTAAGTAAATTAAAGAATACAATTTTTTGCTTTTAACTGCCACTCTGAATTCATGTCCAGACAGAGACACAAAGTGAAACTTTGAGACTAAAAGGCTTCCCACGTCTGCATATAAAAAAGCCTGTAATTACTAAGGGCTGGGAAGAGGTTGTGTATGGAACAACTTCCTTCTGCAAGTATTCCTGTATCGCCACCTAACAGTGGACAAGAGCTGAAAAAAACCCTTCAGGTGAAACAATGTATATTGTAAATAATATCCTTTTGTAACAATTTTGCAAGAAGTTTATAGAAATTTGAAGAAATACCGTAACAGAATAAAATACACTTCACTAATTACTATAATTTTTCTCCCTTTGGGGAGGTACATAAAAAACATTTAGAGAGCTATCTTGATACAAAAATCTTGAAAGATTGTTCTTTCCTCATAAAAAGCAATTTCTTTTGATGTCTCACAAACTGGTTTTTTGTGAGTATATAACACATACATGGAACAATTACAGTTTAACCATTTGCTAATGGTTATATGAAGAGCTCATCATATCTTACATTCCCATGATTCCTTAAAGCAAACTGCAGCAGCTTTAGCTGCAGCACGATTTTCACTAAATCACTCAGCTGCACTGTCTTGCCTTGCAATTGTCAATCCCACTTTGCTTTTTCATGGACTCTTATTCCAAAATTAAAATGTCTAGCAATTCCCTTTGCATTTATTACAGTAATTTCATAACTGGGCCAAAAGAACACTCTACTTGAGCAGCTCAGCTAGCTCTAAATTAGCAGTGCCACACCGAGCTCTAGCTGCTGAGGTGGATAGGAGTTCCCCTTCAGCACAAGGCTGCCTGTGAAAGGAAAAACAATGGATGGATTAATTAATTAATTAATGGATGTCAGTGGCTCATTTATGAAGCCACCTTACAAAGCAGAGAGCAAGATGTAAATCTGCTTCATGGCATGTTTTCCTGCAAGACTAGGAGAGAAGTAAGATGAAACCTAAAACAGGATATTTCGTTTTGGCACATTTGTGGAAAAAAGGTGCATCTCAGATAACACTTCTAACTCTACCTACTCACACAGGGCGGGGTCCATTGGATTCTCTGATGGCAGATAGCACTGATTTAGCTGAAAGCCAGCTAAATGGCTTTTCCTCCCTTCCTCCAGGGCAGAAAACTGAGGCTGATACTGTTTGCTGTTGTCCGTATGAGCCCACAGGGGTACATTGATGGCGGACCCGAGGGAAAAGCAGCTGCCCCGAGCTCTCTGAATTTACAGCAGCCATCACCCATGGTTTATACACTGGAGTAAAGCTTAATGTAGTTCCAGGTTGAAGAAAATTACACCAAAAACCTTTTATTCTAGAAACATTTTTAATTTCACTTGCATATTTTAACAGAAATACAATACGCTAGCAGCAAAAAAAGATTTCTGTTCTAACATTTCACAATACATTAGTGTACAAATCTCAATTTTTCTATTAAGGCAGTCTGCATTAATTACAGATCAACTCCGAATACTATGACAGTATTTCCAAATACGTACAAGCCACCATAAAATAACTATTATTATTATTATCACCATGGGGAAAAAAATTCACAATACTAGTAGAAATGTAAACATTTGAAGGTAATGCCTTTAAAACCACAGAAGGTACCATCTACCATTCCAAGACCAAGTAAACAGCTGAAGACATTAGGTAAATATAAAAAGTTAATAAATTAAGTCTTTGTTCAGTCAATATTTCAAAAGTTGTTCATGTTCTGTGAAATTTATATTCAGGTTTGAACTAGCAATTACTTTCAAGGTGTACTTCCTAAAAGGAGAGTTCAGGCTGACTCCTCTCTCTGCCCCACTTCAAGACGGCATCCGATCACTTCATTCTGGTTTTAAGCAGCATTAATTCACCCCAGCAGAGAACAAGCAGGAGCAGCTTTCAGAGCAGGCCTGAGGTGCTCCTCAGAAAAGTCTCTGATCCCATGTGGAGTTCAGCAGGTGCCACCAACATCTCCCTGTGCTACACTGGATGGTTTGAGCCCTTCATCCGGGGAGCAGGCAGTAGCATCCCAACTTGCCTACACAAATGTGAACACAGGGCAACGGGACACGAGGGCTGGGAGAAGCCACAGGCCTTCTGCTGTCCTCCAAGCCTCATCCCAGCAGGAGACTGCCTAATGACTTTTGGGTTTTGATCACTGATATTTTGAGTCATGCAATTAAAGCATCCTCATGATCGAACCCAGCCGCTAAGACGGTGAAACGTTACATTCTCTGCTACTGCCTGGAGCAGCAGTTCCTCGAGGGGCACTGACTTTATTGTGTAGCTGAGCTCAGTGTTTCCTGGGAGCCTGCAGGTTTCACTGGTTAAATCAACTTGCTTAACAGAAGATGCAAAGGCAGTAATGGCAGTACGGAAGGGGGAAAAAAAAGAAAGACAAAGTAACGATAAATACTAAAACCCCAAGTCAACTCTTGCTTCATTATAGGGATTGTATAGTTCTGAGGCAAATGAACAGACTAATTGATGGCCTTGTTTGCTTAGAGGTGGTCACAGCAGTATCATTAACTGGTCCACATGACTCTAATTTAAAGATAGATATAAAATATCAACACAGCTTCATGAAGAATAGGTCTTGAACAACAGGTTGCATTTCACTCTTTGATATACTAAGCTCAGCTTGCAAAGACACCTGCACTGAGGTGTTACCCACAAGAACCCTTCTGAAAACAAGATGAACATGTAATTTTCTTTAAAATATCATAATAATTTCAAAATACAGTATTAATAGGGATTCAGCAAGAAATATAGCTGTTTTCCATCTTACTCAATGTTTTAAAGGCGCTGGTATAAAAGGGACAGAAACTCAATGGCCTGTTTGCTTTTCCCCACCCCCTACCCATGTCACTGATGTAATAAAAACTTATCACCTCTCTCTACACACCTTGCCTTGCATTCAATTTTAAAAATCAATGATCTGGAATAAACTGTAAAAATCACTTGCAATAAATTTGCAAAGGACATGCAGACTGCTGGAGTAGTAAAGAATGAGGACAGGTCACTTACACAGAGCAATCTGGATCACTTCATGAGCAGTATTTTAATGCTGGTAAAATACAACATGTATTTCCAAGAAAATATAAGGTAGGATAATAAGAGAATGATGTACCACATTCTTGAGAAAGACTGAAGACAACTTGGCCCATAAAAATCAGCATCCAAGACAATGCCTCCACAAAAAAAAAAAAAAAAAAAGGATAATGCAATTTTTGAGGATAGAGAGAGATATTCATCAGAGTAAGAGGATCATGTTCTATCTCTATACAGTCCTGATGGATCACTATTGACATGTGGCATCTAATTCAGATGTCACCCTTACAAATATTTCTATACATGAGAAATACAGAGAAGAACGTGAAGATTAATTAGTCTTGGATAACATTCACTGCCATAGGAAAGTTAAGGAATTCAGTACGTCTCATCAGAGAAAAGGTTAAAAGGGACATAATCATGATTTATAACTACACACAAGCAATTAGAAAAGCTGATACTACAGAGATCAATATAAGCAATCAAATGCATAAAAAGACCAAAATAACTTAAGGTGGAGCTAGAAATGCAAATAGAAAATCAAGTGAAAAATGTACCTGCGGTAATTAAGTATTGCAACAGGAGGTATGAGTGAATTCTCATCACTTGAAGACTTCAAATTAATATTAAATGCCTTGCTAAAATATGTATGTTCAGTTCAAAACAAAGCCACTGAATTTAATAGAGAAACTGCTCGTTGAAATTCAATGGCCTGTTGAATTTAAAAATAAATCCTCATTATGGTGCCTTCTTGCTTTATATATTTATGAGATTTATTTTTAAATATAACCACTAAATGAAAGGGGCTTACCAAGAAAAAGGTGGTTTTTTCCTTTCCGAGCACAGCAACATTTAAACATTTAACATTTTAGATTTAAAGCTAACACGCTTCCAGCTGCATTTTGGAAAATATGCTTTTTCTCCCCCCTGTTTATTTTTCCCGTTTCTTGTTCAGAGTTGTACAGTCCACTTAGTCGACTGTCTGATTTACATAATCATGTAGTTATTCTTCAGTTTTTCTGTTCCTATTTATAAACCATTCACAAACCATCCACTTAAGTAACAGCATGATTTATTGTAAGAATGATTATGGTTGTTTCAGAGGGAAAATGGAATGTGATTAAACGAAGAATGAACAAGGACATTCTAGAACAAAGGGCTCTAATCCTGCAAAAGGATTTGTAAATGAAACCTGCCTCTCAACCCCATCCCAAATAGCCAATGAAATACTGAGGGAATTCAGCAGATACCTTTACAGCTGTGCAGCCAAGAGCTTAGCTGAAGACAAAAAATTAGATAAAATAAACCAACCAACCATGCCCACAGTATCTTCTGGAGAAATGGTAAAGCTCCCAGAGCCATCCACACTTTGGAAAAAAAGAATAAATAATGAACTGTATGTATACAGTTGCTGATAGGACCCTCTCAACACCGGTCTGAGCACCAAGGCTCCAGAGAAAGAACTGCAAGCAGACCTTTGCCCTTGGATCAGTTCCAGTACCTGAGATAAATGCATCAACCAAGGAAATGGTTGGGTATTTAAGCTGTGGATCCAGGAGAACACAGCTTCTCCTTATGCAATAGATGTTCTGCCAGTGCCACAGGAACCCTAACAACCCACGCTTCTTACAGAACTGGTGAACAGTCTGATGGAAGAATATCAAAGTTCAGTATCTTCACCTGAAGTGCTTATTCTCTGCTATTGCAGAAAGAACAAGTGGTGAAAAACCCTGTTTGTTTACCAGTAACACTGCCTGTTTGCAAACCAGCTCCCTACCAGGAACAGCTGAGAGGCTCCACAAAGGAGGAGCTGTGCTACAGAGCCACGTTTGTCGGGAAAAACAACCATAGGATGAGCACCTGCTCATAGCTGGCACTGCTTTTAAACACTCGTCTTAACCCCAAAAAAGCAGCAGGGATGGATCATATCCTCGCTCAAAGACAGATAACCCTGGTCCATTCAGACAGCACATGAACCGGCAGGAGCTTGGGAAATCCCACGCTAAATTGATAGAACTGCCTCAGAAATTCATATGGAGTTACAGAGCCATTCAGAACAGCACAAAAGCTTTTCATACTTGATTACCATATAAGCAGTGTTTCCTAAACAGTGAGGGAGAGGGAGGGATATTTTAGGTGAAGCCAAGCATGGAGCCCAAGAAAATCAGCTTTGCAAGATCTGTGCTGAATATGTGTGAATTCCCACTTAAGTAGTGTGAGGAGCTGTGGATGGGCTAAGCTGAGGACTGGTAGAAGGCACTGGTAACATCCCTGCTGTGGGGACAACTGAGGTTACCCTGAAGACTGTGGTTTCTTCAAGAGAAAAGCACTGAACTGCTGTTTTCAGAAATAGCACCGTTACTCCAGACAGAGAGAACTCCCCCATTCTAGTGCAATTATTTAGATGTGAGCACTAATGAGTACAGCTGAGACTGCAGCTAGCAGTAATGCCCTGGCTTGCAGGAAACACTTGAGCTATATGCTGAAATCTACTTTTAATGAAGAGTATTAGGAGAAGGCTGAGAAACTTAAAGTTCTGAGGACTCCTCTAAGCTAAATATGATGCCTATGGATGCAACCAGGACCTGGGGTCTAGCATTTCTGCGATACCTTTCTGTCTCGGGGCTGGTACCGGTTTGGTTTCAGACTTGGTTTTGCTCTCTAGGGAAATGGGATTCCCCGGGCCAGCTAAACCACTTTTTCTACAAAGACCAATTTTGCGAGGAGCAGCAATGGGGGTTGGCAGCTGCTGCATTTTTGTAGCTAACACTGACTCAAAGGAAGAGCTACTGGCAGATGTGTGGTCAGGCTTCCCCCAGTTTTCCTTGCCCAGTTGCTCTGTGTTCACCTGCGTTTTTGCACTGTATGGTGACTTATCAGAGGGTGGAGGTGGAGCTCTTCTTTTCTTTCCTCTGCTGTCATTAGGACTTGTAGCATCTCTTTTTGGGTCCAGATGCATGTTTTTCTGAACAGTCATCTCATGAGATCCATCAAAGAGTGAAGCCCATAGGGCAGATGCAGACTCTTCTTGCTGGCCAAGAAGGAACTCACCATCACTTTCTTTAATTTTCCTTTGTATGATATCAGTTAAGCCCTCATGCTTCACTGGAGAATCAATGCCTGTAATTTTAAGGGACAGCAATTAACCCAGATTAAAACACCACCAATGATTTTACTTCTACCTATTTTGTTATTGCTGCTCAGAATACGAAACTGCATTAACTATGTCTCACCAAGTCTGAACTAGTAAGAGTATTATTGGATGAAATGGAAAATACTACATATGCTATCCAAGAGAACTGAGGTGACAGGAGGGAACTATTTTTGTGACAGCTGGCATTGAGGCAGCAGGGCAGGCACTGATATTTCTTTCCAAGTAAAAGAAAAAATAATGTACTACTGGGAAACCTGTATGTATTAGATATTAAACACATTTTGTTGTATAGTGCTTTGAAAATTTCGTTTCACAGGAGGCCCATGAAAGTCTAAGACTAAATATTCTTGTGCTGCCAGCCTGTAGAAAACGGGACATCTTTACATATATCATTTTTCTCTATGTGCTTTAAGACTGCCTTGCTCTATTTCTTATTTTTCTTACTGAGTTTTCCATGTACACTGCAGTAGTAGCAGCCTCAAACAGCAGCAGTATCTGATTTTCAATAGAATCACAGAACAGTCTGGGTTGGAAAAGACCTTTAAAGATTATCGAGTCCTACTGTTAACCCAGCACTGCCAAGTCCACCACTAACCCCTGTCCCTGAGCGCCACATCTGCACGTCTTTTAAACACCTCCAGAGTGGTGCCCCCACCACGGCCCTGGGCAGCCTGTGCCACTGCTTGACAACCCTTTCTGGGAAGAAATGTTCCCTCATGTCCAATCTAAACCTCCCCCGGGGCAACTTGAGGTCGTTTCCTCTTGTCCTGTCACTTGTTACTTGAGAAAAGGGACTGAACCCCCTGGCTGTGCCCTCCTTCCTTCCAGGGAGCTGCAGAGAGCCATAAGGTCCCCCCTGAGCCTCCTTTTCTCCAGGCTGAACACCCCCAGCTCCCTCAGTCACTCCTCATCCCGTGTGCTCCAGACCCTTCCCCAGCTCCACTGCCCTTCTCTGGACACACTCCAGCCCCTCAATGTCTTTCTTGTGGAGAGGGGCCCAGAACTGAAGCCAGGATTTGGGATGTCTCACCAGTGCTGAGTACAGGGTACTACAAATACTATAAATAAGCTGGGGGAAAAATGGTGTATTAAGAGTGAAACGGAGTTTGTGTTCTGCCCCTCCCTGAGGTACATGTGTATCAGAATTATGCTACCATGTTACCTTTGTAAAGCTTCTGTGTGGTTCATTTACTGCATTTCTGCTCTGCATTCATAGCTTAGATAAAACTTGACTGTTCAGTGCTCTGATGCACGGTAACTCAGTGACCCACATGGCATTTTGAGCATCATCACAGCTCCATCCCAAGCAGCAAGCAGTCAGGCATTTAGAGTTGTACAGTATTTCTCAGTCAATACTGCACTGGATCCAGTAAAACAAAGTGACCTACTTTTTCTAGTCTGTAAATATTATTTCTGTAACGAAACTATTTAAAAAATCCTGCTGCATACCATTTTTCTCTGCAGAAATACAAGTCCCAGAAACATTCTAGCTAGATTTTCCAGGCATATTTTTCAACATCATTACCAAAGACCAAACAATTAGGTGAGTTATGCTAGGTAAGCCCTCAAATAGCTTTAAGAACAGCAGATTAATTTCATTCAACTGGTTTCCAAGCTGGACTATTTTACCTTTACATTTCCTGAGCTTTATAATACTCTTACCATGAGTGTTTATTTCTACTGACAGCTTTTTTGAGTGTGTTCAAGGCAGATTGCGGATTTTTTAGCTCAAGGTATAAAAATGTATTCATTTTTTGCACTACTACAAATTCAGATTTAATATGAACTCCTTGGTATGCAATTATGTTGTTCTTTCATTGTCTGAATTGTCCTTGAAAAACTCAGTGTTTCAACACCAATACCAGAAGCCATCTGAATTCAGACAATGTTGTTTCTGTTACTCTGCAACTTGAAAAGGCAAATCCCACTTACTCATATCATGGTAGACGGAGGTCGCTTCCTTTGTCAAGAACAAAGGTGGTTTCCGTGGTGACATAATCTCAATTTTCATAAGTTCCTCACAACAATGTTTCCACTGGCCTGAGAGAGAAAAGAGAACAATGACTGGAACTTAAACACTTCAGCCTGGAAAAAAAATGGAAGTTATTCGGTTGTGTTAGGAAACTATCTCCAAAGTAATGCTAAACAGTGGGCATTTACTTTTGTTTAGCTCGAATGCTCAGGATGCATTTGTATTTTCACTTCTGTGCTCACTCTCTTAGCACAAAGACTGTAAGATCCTACCTGTAATTTAAGCATCCCAGCATGGATAAAGATCATAATTTACCTTCAAATCCCCAAACAGTATAAATCCAAGGGGGAAAAAAATAGAAAAAAAATTTAAGGTTCAGGAAGCTTCATGAAGTTACCAGGGACAAAGTCCAATATCCTGCAAGCCGGATGCTATACAGCTATGTTACAATGTTATGGCAAAGGAACATTCTGTTTTTAATAGAGGATAACTTGCCTTTTATCCCTTAGCAGACAAGGAAACCTCTTTTTCTATTAATAGATTTTGACCTTAAGGAAAACAAGACACAGTAAAATTACTTTGTTCATACCAATCATTCCAAGTTTTCTGAGCACATTAATTTTAAGAGAATTTTAGAACCAGGGAAGAAAAAAGGCATTTAAATGCCAAGTGACCCATTTTTTCTGAATCTAAGGAAAATGTCTCAAAAAATCCGTGGGTAGTATTCTATCTATAATGAATAAGAAGTAGTTCTTGTACCCCACTCTACAGATAATTTAAAGAGGATGCCCTAGTTTTTGCTTGGTGTGTTTCTTTAATTGATAGTGCCTTTTCTCATTGTAAATCAGGGCTAGAAATGACTGGAAATACAACTACAATACTGAGTTTCCACAGCCTCCATTCAATTATTTTATTGGTGTTGTCTCTGACTAAAGACTGGTATTTCATTAATTGACCTGGTTCTGTTTTCTGACCCGATAAAAATGCCTATCAGGAAGCAACTCTGCCTTGTCAATGGCAGCATTAAAACTGACAGTCTCTACTCTCAGTAAAACTCTGAGTCAAGCTGGAAGCAGAGAAAAAACACACAGGCAAATTAATCTATGTAGTTTTTATAACAAGTATTTGGTGATAAAGAAGGAACACAATATACTACTTCAACAACGTTTCACACAATAATTGAGTTCCCTCTGCCGTGTAAGATCCGTGTTGTTCCAGAGGTTTGCCAAAGGACCAGGGTAACCCTTTGTCACCTGTTACAAAGGCTGAGGTACCAGGTAAGCAGTGTGTATTTGCCTGACTGCATGGAGTGTGGCTGGGTGAGCATATTCCCATGTGACAAGGGCTACCAAAACCTTCAGACTACAACAGAATCAAGGAATCCCTGTTATAACAAATTGTGATTTAATTCATCCCTAATACTGCTGAGCAAGGAAACCCCATGTTTACTTGTGACTACTCGCAAGAGCTGGCTGAATCCCCATCCTAGCCAGGGCCCCACGTGATTCCAGCATCCTCACCACTTGTCACTAAGGCTTCATATAAGGTTTCCTACTTGCAGGATCTCACCAAACCAACACACCACTGGTGGGATGCCCAGGCAGAGGTGGACTCTTCCCACTTCAGTGGGAAGGAGGAAGAGACAGTGAGAATTTAGCAGTCTTTAAAAGCATTATCTAGAACACTGCTAAGAGAACAAGTATTTTTGAGATTGATGGACATACTCTGCCTCTGGTTTCCTGCAAATACACAGACTGAACACATGGACTTTGGTTTAGTCAAATATTTGCCTTCCAACAGCTTAGACCACCACCCAATATTATCCCAGGGAACATTTTTCTTTTCGTTGTTGCAAACAAAGGCTTATGAGGCAATTCCAATTCAAATTGCTCAAAGATCCCTTTGATGTTACATAACGCCCCACTCGGAGGGCACGCTGCCAGCACTGCCTGCTTACTTACTCAGATCATAAAAGTGCTGCCAGAAAGCCTCCATCCACTCATGAAGTTCATCCCTACTGTCAGTAGCAAAACGTTGCGTCACAGCCTCTCCAGACACGGGGTTGATAACAGAGAAGTTATTAGTCCTTCTCTTGGAGTCCTTATCCACAGCTCGAATCCTGGTTTCCTAGGAACAACAAACTGTGGTAATGAGTTATTGCTTCACACTGGCATCAACTTATGGCCAATGACAGTGTAAGGAAGGTAGAATTCGACTTTTTGTCTACTCCAGATTAATACCTAATTTAAAAAGAAAAGATGAACTAATGTCAGGAACTGATTATAAAAAGGTTTTCTCATAAAACTATTAAAATGGCATAAAATATGAAAAATAAGGGTATAGAACACCATTATTGCAGTTCAGTCCTGAATTACAGGATGTACTGTAATTCTGTTCCCCCTCCCTCTAACCTTCACCAGCTAATCTCACACTGCTCACTCTTCTCCACAGCAGTTTAGGGAATAATCTACAATAACAACAAGCAGTTCCTTTTCTCCAAACGATTCAGATGGACAACCAAGTTATTACAGCTACTATTTACACCTCCTACTGTACTTCTGTGGGCCATTGTTTACCCACTGCATTGTAAACTTGTACCCATTTTATGTTCATCTTTGTGCATCAGGACTTTCAGGGCTAATACCATAGTGACAGGAAAATTAAAGAGAAACTTACCTAGGCCATCTTTAAAGGGGCATTTGTAGCAGTAACCCATACAGTTCTACTAGAACAAGATTTTGCTCTAATAGAGAAAAACCCAACTATTTTCCATTTAAAAATAGACATTTTCATTTTACTTTCATTAGGGAGAGCTACATAGAAATAATGAAATGTGTATATACATCCAAGAAGACACAAGTCTTTTTTTTTATAGACACAAGTCTATAAAATCTCTTCAGCTAGAGTTAGAAAAGCTCTCAGATTACACAGCAGCACTGTTAGAGCCAAGGTTTCTCCTTCTGTTCAGGGACGTAGTTCAATTGCTCTAGACTAGATCCAGTGGTATTTTCAGAGTATTTACTTTCTTTGTTATGGCATTACTACAATTTAAAAAAGCACTTATCCCTAACAGTGATTTTTGTGTGAGTGTAAAATGCTAAAAGTTTTAAGTCCGGCTAGAACACAACTAAAAGAATTCCAGAACGCAACTGGTCAACATTGCTGCTCACCACAACATGATGAGCAAATTAAAGCAATTACCATCACTTTATTTACAGAAGTAAAGCAGAAGCCCTGGGAATATCTCTGCATATGCAACTCAACCTGACTGAGCAAGCAGCAACCCATGACAAGAGTGCTCAGAGAGGATTTTGGGCATGCCCAGGAGAGCAGAGCCATGAGTTTCGGGGCCCTGCAGCCGGCCAGCCCCGGAGCCCCGGCAGGACGCGAGGACACCAAACACACGGATAATGCCTGCAGCGCCCCTGCCTCGTGCAGGAACTCGCAGGGATATTCCTGGCACGGGCAGGGCCCAGGATTTGAAGGGAGCCAACAGGCACAGCCAGGGCTGTGCTCGAACATCTCCTGTCTGGGTGGACAGTGAATCTGACCACAAAGGTGGCCTCGGGCATTCCTCAAAATACAGTGGGGACAGAACAACCAGTTCCCTTTTACACAACTCAACCAAATGTCAAACACCTGCTAAAGGCGTTAAACACACACCTACAGAAATTAGGTTTACACATGGGATCCCATGGGGATAAGCCTAGTTCCGATACTCAGAAAAACAAAAATTATTCTACAGACCATTCCCCAGATTTTAAATGCATTACTGAAGTAACCATTTGAAATACCAACAGCTGCTTGTAGCATATCTGATGGATATGCTCATTTAAATTCTTCTGTCTAAAAATAGGAGATGAAGTAATTCATCCATAAGTGCTCTATATCCCATTAACTCAGGTAACCATAGATACCAGCAAAAAAATGAAATCAAATAGATTAACATTTGACAGGTAAGAACTTCAAGCATACCATACACACAAGTTTATTTAATGATGTTTGCTGCAGGTTTTATCCCACAACTGTGGTATTATTCAAAGGAGATAAATCCTCAAGCAACAATCTATATCTGGTGCTTGAATATTTCAGGAGTCATACAAGATGCCATTACAGCAATGGGCTGATGAATTTACCAAGCTTGGGTGAATTACACGACATGCCCAGTTCCACTTAATAAAAAACAAAACCCAAAACAACAAAAACCTATTAAAAACCAAACAAACAGAAAAACCACCAAAAA
>VZRO01007444.1:25941-46135 GCA_013397915.1 Daphoenositta chrysoptera
CCAAAAAAACAAACAACAAAAAGTGCTTTAATTTATCATGTTGTAATAATATCTTTCCCAGTCTTCTAAAAAAACTGAACCAACTCTGCTATAGCAATTGTGAAGACCAGAACAATCAGTGGATGGCAACAGGAAAACAGCTGAATCTTGAACTCAAGTGACTCTTATGGGGAAGCTGAAGCCAGTTTTATATTCTTTATGCAAAAGATTATTTCTTTGAAGACGGGGAAAGACTAAAAGGGAAAAATACATGGTATTTGTAAATACTAACCTTATTCTATATTTCTCTCCACAAATAAAATCTCTTTGCCTGAGAATACCTCTCTAGAAAGCTCAAATTTTAAGCTAAGAAGAAGACCAAGAGAGAACTTTTTTATTGCTGAGGTACAACATTTTCCTGCTAAGCCAGTCCTGACATACTAAGAAGCACTGGTTATTAAGACCATTTTAAGACATCAAAACAAATTACAGTTCTTAAGAAAAATATTGAATAACCTAGAGACCCAGTTCTGTGTATCTATTTTAAGACTAAACAAATCAAATCAAACAAACTCCCTTCATGTTTTTGGTACCAAAAATAAACCAAGAAAAAACAGTACAACACTGGAAACAAGTATAACCTGTCCATGTGTTGGTTTCTGTTGTAATGTTAATAATTTCCATGAAGTTTGTTTTAGGCAAGCAGGGAAATATGGTTCTATTTGAATTATGGCTTTCAAACACATTAATGCAGAAGACCAAATTCAGTCTATTAGCTGATATTTTGTCCCTTCCTCGTTTTGTGAGCTTGTGCTAATGTGACACCCTCATGGCCACTGGCTGGTCAGCACAATGTGTGAGTATGACATGGACAAGCAATATTGGGATATCCGTGCCACTGATCTTGGGAGCAAAGCAGCAGCTGAGAACGTGGAGAAGGAGATAGCAATGTATGACCAGCCAGCATTTTGTGAAGCATCAGGGAGCCCAGTTTGAGCACGTGTGCTACCAGCATCTGGGTGTTCCATCTGCTTCCCCTGCCTGCACCCACAACCTCTTTCAAGCAACTGCAGGACTAAATTCTCTGGATGTGAGATACCAGACATTTGGAGGCCATTAACTAGTCTGCTTCTCCAATATATTTCCACAGGTATGAAGGCTTTTCTAAGCCAACCAGTGGGACCAAGTCCTTGCTACAAGGAATACAGATCTTTTCAGGGCTGATCTCATTTCCCTGTGCTGGAGTTCCCCAACATGTACAGTGAATATTGCTCATGTTGCTGGCTCCCTAAAAGCTCACATGGTCAAGAACTCGTATCCACATTCCTCTGCTCCAAACACAATAGATTACGTATTCCAAACGCTGAGAAACTAGCATGAACTGCTGACACACGTACCAATTTGCTAAGCTATCAGGTGTAGGCTAGGCCTTTATTTTTCATTTCAAACTAAAGAAAACTTGAAAAAAATTCAGGAACCGGCCCATAAAGAATATTTCTTCAAATTGGATTCCAGTAAATTTTCTTTGCTACAGAAAATATCATTTCTCTTTTCCTACTTAGTTGGGCAATATAATATGTTATAATCACATTTAGCTGGAACAATAACAGTAGCACTTGCATAATAGGAACTGCAGAACCATTCTTGCTCAACAGCAGTAGCAGTGAAGTCATCTAAAGTTGAAGTAATGACTTTGCTGGTCTTAATGGCTTCTTCAAGTGTCAATTCAAAGGGAATGGGAAATACGGCTATCGGTGTGAACATTTTCCAGAGAATTTCTCATAAATCCAGATGATTTCATTACTTCTCAGAAAGTATCTTTAAATTACACGTAAAGGATCAGCTTCACATTACAAATGAAAATGCCACATATGCAACCCGAAAAGATTTTAGTTAGAACGTCTAGAGTTGATGTTCAATCTCAACTTTCACTTGGAAATTGCTGTTTCTATAACAACATGTAGCAGACAAGCCCATATGATTAGTCTGCTTTCATTTAATCCGTAAGAAAAATTTCATAACAAAGGAATCAAAAAATATCTGCAGGCATTAAGTTATTTTCAAGAGAAACTGTTTAAGTAGTAAAGTATCCAAATATGTTTTCAATTGTATTTTCTTTTTTTCTAGTTTTAATTTAAATTGAAGAAGGATTCACAGTCATTCTCCAGCAGTCTGACGTTTTTGTAAAATGGTGCAAGATACATAAATCATGTGCCTTCTACATGTTATCCTTAAGGATACCCAGCAAACATAAGGACAGTTTCTCAGCAAAGGCTTACCAAGCTGGATTTTAGGTTCTAAGTGCATTGGTTACTTGGAGGAGCAAAATATCTTTGTACAATATGGTTATTTTAAAAGGAAAAGCAAAATTAGAATTTAGACTAAAACAGAGAACTCCAAGGGAAGATATGAGGTAGCCTGATAGATAATTTAAAAAAATATTCAATTCACATTTTAGAACAATTTAGTCATTCTATAATTTACTAAAGTTCACCATTTCTTAACTGATACTGCGAACAGAATTATGGCAGAGGCTGACTAGTGAAATTGAAAGTGACTGAAGAGGTAAGCAAGTAAACCTACTTAAATATATATCACAGTAAAAAAATTTATTTAATGTAAATGTATGAACAGTTGGAAGAAAAAATAGCACTAGGAAAACAGGCATTTTTATTTGAGGAATCAATGTAAATCCTAGCAATTAAAAAAGCCATCCTAAGACAAACAGGTCACATTGTTATGACCCATTGAAATGTCTGGGTTCTATAGCAGTCTCACTCTGAAGGAGAACGCAGTCATCTCTCGCAGGAACACTCAAGCCACCCAAAGCCGATACTGGTTCTGTAAGAAGCGGTTCTGTGTCACCCCACGGCCCGTCACGTTCGCAGCTGAGCTGAGCCCCGTGCTTGCAGCACCCAGGCGTTCGTGCAGCCGTGTAACGAGCGGGGTGAGAGCTCATTAACGGGCAGCACCGCCGAAGCCGAGCCCCTCCTGCCCGGAGGAGCGGCCCTTGACCCCGGAGCTGCCCCGGGCCCGCCCTGGCACAGCGCCGCGGCAGCGGCGGAACGCGCGGCGGGCCCAGGAGCGCTGGCACCGAGCGGCAGCGCGATCCACAGCGACCTGCGCTCAGCGCAGCTGCCAAGTGTGCCCCTTTGCTCATGGGAGATGAACCCCGCGATGTGATGATTGCAAATCACTTCAAATTCCTCTGCCCATCTTCATGGGATATTAACCCTTGATGCCTGCACCAAAACCAGCTTTTGACAGCCTCTGTTCTCTCTGATGTTTGCCATTTTAGAAGGTCTTTCCAATTTCTTGGAAATCCACTTTCTTTTAAGTATTACTTCAGATTAATTACTGTTTCTTTGGCCAAATAGTAAGCAACATTTCAAATTTATGCTTTAAACCCAGGCTTTTCAATCAGGGCACGAAAAACAGCAATATTGTCATCCCAGAGAACAGACCTTCCAAAGTTACTGTGCCCTGGACAAAACCAGCATTAAAGAAAAGCAGCTTATTTTAAGGCACTAAAATATTTTGAAAAAATTTTCAGCTCTCCTTCTAATTAAGACTGTGGCTAAATAACACATACAAACAAAAAAGCTTTTGTTGGAATTCCACCTGGCTGAGGACAAAAGTCTACCAGAGCATTGCTAGGGGACTGTAAGCAATACATTTTCAAAGGCTGTCTTATAGAACTGTCATATAAAAAGTTATTACTTGTCCTATAGAAAAACACCCTCCTTTTTGCCTCTATGCCAACCAGTCTAATGCAATAGAAGGAATTTACATCCACAGCTAAGGAATGTTATGTTCCTGGTGGGGGACTGCAAATTTCACTGAGGCACATCCCACCCTCATTCTGCCTATAAGAAGCACTCTGCATACCAGCAGCTTGGAGCCCAAATGACTGCACGTTTTTCTTAAACCAAAAAGAATGTTCCCCAAAATAATAAAATAAATTAAAACACCCCAACAACAAAAAAAAAAAAAATCCCCATATAACCAATTTTACCTTGTTGATGGAAACTGTCAATGCTGGCTCCAATTTAGCCTCAATTTCTTCTGGTGAGTAATAACAGAAGAGTTTGCCACCTCTCAGTACGCAATACAGCCTCCTCCAGCTCGTTAGACCTCCTACCATTTGCTAAAGGGAAGAAGTAGTCAGAAACTGCCAAACATAAACCTAAAACAAAATCATAATACAAGGTGTACACACCTTGTAAGCCCTGAGCGACCAAAACTTAGCCACACCAAATTAATTCCTACAACAAAGACTTTCTGTTACAGAACATTTCAGTCACTGATTTCTGAAACATTAGCAGTACTTTAAATGTCTTCTGGTGTTTTACAGTTTTTGCAGATTTATTGCCATGTGACACTAACAGTACAGAATCTGCTGGTTCACAAAGAATGAAATCTAGATGTGGTGTCTACTGTAAAAAAAGAAAGCACCTTTATTAGCTACAGCAATTGCACAATAGAAATAAAAAGAGTATTACACTTTGGAAATACACGGTACATTCAACAAATGTCAAGCAAAGACATTTGTCTAGAATTTCCACTTTCTCAAATGAATTTTCTGAACAGCTTTCATAAAAGCATAACACTTTCACAACCAGTTTAAAGCCTGTAATTCAGCACTCCTGACAAGTGACCCAGACCCTCTGGCCCTCTGCTATCAAATTCTCATATGCCTAGTTGTGCAACGAACCAAAATAGAGAAGTAAAGTGAGTTCACATGAATCATTTCTGAAGGGATGAGTTTAAATATGGCTTGGTTCAGCAGCCTGATTCACCATGCTGTGATATGAACTCTTGTGCCAGCACAACAAGGGCTATGTACAAGGATGAGAGCCACAGCATTATCAGGACTGATGCCGTCAAGTACCAGTGCAAACTAACTCTGAAACAAGAGTTGTACTTGATCTTTACTAACAGCCTACATCATTCATGCCAAGGAAACATTGATTTCTCCACGCTCAGCCACTGAATGCACTGTTTGTGAATGCAGCCATGAGAGAGCTTCCCCCTTGCTCTAGGTAGAACAGGAAAAAAAACCACTTCTCAATAAACCACTTCAGGTAAAATCAAATGTTTTAAGAATTGACTCTTAGTGACAGCTATTAACAGCCCAGGATGCAAACACAAGCAAGGGCTTCTTACCTGCTGGTTTAGAAATCCTGCCATCATATCCCTGGCCATGCAGGAGGGCTGGACAACTAAACGGCAACACATGTTTCCATACAGGGGCAGCCAAAAAGAGGATTCCTCTGGGGGAAAGAAAAAGGCAAAAGGCAGACAAACACTCACTTCTGAACAATTGCCCTAAACATATAGTTTAGCTTTCTACATCTGTTTTTACATTAAGATCGTGAGTGTAAATAAGCATATTTTTGTATTTTAAGAAAAGAGATTTAATCCTGTAAGATTAGACTAAAACTGATTTTTAGTCTTCAGGAAGTGCTTTTTAATTGAAAAAAAATAGTAAATTCCAAAAAAATGTCAAGTAAAAATGGCAATATTGTTCTGCAAGAGAGTTGGTTTTACATAAAATATAGCTCATTTCAGAGCTAAAACACTTTGAAAGGTAAGTACCCTGACCCTCTCATCTAGTATGATCCCTGACCTGAGCCCATCCCATTGTGGCACACAGCTACATTTATACAGGAGCACTTTGCTTCAGATTGTTTTAATAAGGCTTGGAATTTGTATCTACTTCTGCCTTCAACACTAGAAGAGCATTTACGGTTCCAAGGAGTTTCTAATGAATTGGAATCACTCAGCTCCACTATGCAATAGGCTCTCTCTTCTGTAATTAGAAGTAGGCAATGCAACATTCCATTAACATGACTCTGTCTTTGGTCATGGTTTAAAAATGCTTGTGATGAACCAAAATATCCAGGTATGTCCTTTCTCACATGACAAAATTATGTAAATTAATGTCAGAAAAAGGAACTTCAAGAAGAATATAAAGTACTAATAAAGAAAGGCTTACAAATATCAAAGGTACTCAGAACTATTCATCCAACACTTCAAGAAATAAATGCCCCATAAATCTTCAAATCTGTACTTATTCAGAATTACTGAAACGTAAAGAAGGAAATTCCCTTTGAGGTCAAGTTTACCCCAGTAAATGATTTAAGTTCCCAGAAGCAACAGTGAAAGTCCCATGCCTTAAGTTAACAGTTGGAGGATGGCTTATGGGAGGGGCTGTCCTAGCAGCAAATAATGGACAAAGTACCAAAAAGTGAAAACACCACCATCAGCTGCAGCATAATCAGTCCCCCACAGTGCTGAACTGCTCCCAATTTGTGCTGCCCCAGAGCTGAGGACAGCAGCCAGCACAGACTGCAAGCACACACACCTCAGTCCTGTGTTAAATCTGGGCCTCAAACAACCTCACCAAGCTGCAGCAACTTTTCTTCTTTCCTCCTGACTACAGAGGAACAAGCTGTTCTTCATTCTGATACCCTTCCTTGGTTGTGAGGAAGGGAAAATAATTTGTATATAACTACAACTCACATAAGACGGATATGCAAATGACAGAAGAAACTCCCAGAAGAATTAAATTTTCATCTGGACTTGAAATTTTACTTAACTTATAGTTTATTCAGCTGTGTACAGATGCCTGCTTTAAAGCCATTAAATATTTTATTAAAGTTGTTCTATATTGAGTATCAAGAAAAATAATCTCTTTAAGCTCTTTAGTTTACAAGAGTTTAATGCAAAATGTTACTGGTTTTTTATTTCCTTAAATTGGTACCATATGTACTTACCATTTCCTGTAATGGTAAGGTTGTGGGTCCTGAAATTGTCCTCAGCACTTTCCAGCCCCAAAGTGGTGTATGCTAGCAAACTGTACTTTGCTCCACTAAATGTGAAAGAAAAGGCACATTTAGCACATTTCTGCTTCATGTTGCTGGGGCAGTAATTAAAGGGAGTCTAGACATGCCTGAGATACCACATTTGGGTACGAGGGAACACCAAGGTGCACAGCAGCACCTGTCAGTGGCTGCAGATTGCCACCCCCAACCTCTTCCCACACAGCTCCTGCATCTCTGGCTCTCCTTGTAAACAAAGTGTTCCACGGCCTGTTCATCTCCTTCCTGTATCCTCATCTCCTGCCTCCACGTGTGTAGCTCCAGTTCTTCCCACCCCACAACTTCCAGGCCAATGCCATCATTCATCACAACTCTTTCTGGTGCCTCCTCTCTGGAAGGTGCTGGCCAGGAGACTTCTCCTGTGGCCACTGGCTACGAGCTGGGCTGGTGCTTCCTGGAGAGGCAGCAGCAGCCAAAGCCAGGCACAAAGGCTGTGCTGTCCAAACCCTCTGCACCCTCCGGATGCTCAAAGCACCTCTCTCCTCCAGTCAGACACCAAGTTACTTCCAATAGCGTTATAGCTCTTATTCCTAGGCCTAAAGGAATTGGGTTTGGTAACAGGTTCAAAAATTCCTATAGTTAATAGAACAACGGATGGCAAACTTTATCTGAAAATGCGGGTTAAAAATTAAAAGGCTTTGTACTGCTTCTCCATGTTGCCCTGCTCTTTTGCTTTGCCTATGCAGACTACACTTTATAAACCAGTTGTTTATAGATGTACTTTGAATAGGATCCAAGAGATTGATTATTCACATGCAGAAATCTGTGCAGAAATCCTACGGTCAGTTTTGGAGCATAAAGGATTTTTTTTCACTTATTGGGCTCACAGGTTTTAGAATGTTTTATCTTAGTTTTGTATTTTGCCTAGGGAAAAAAAGTATTACTCTTACAATGCAGCACAGTGCAATTGTGGAATGCAATTCTTGGAATAAACTGGTATAAATTTAGTATGTTTAACCTTTTCCCTAAAATACTCATCAGACTGAGTAACAGATTTACAGTCCAGCAATGCAGTAAGAATTCCACCTGGCTAATGGCAGTTAGAACAAAGTTCACAAGAAAACAAACCCCTCCAAATCACTAACTACTCTCCCCAACAGGATCTAGCACAAGTTCCTTAAAATATCTTCATCAGTAGAACATAAGAAAGCTTGGTGGTGTAAAAATTCAGAAGACTCTATTGAACTAAGACCACCAAAAATAGTTTTCCATCTTAGTATTTTTCAAATTTTACTTTTCTTACTAGCACAGTGGGAACACACAGTTTTCAGACCTTTGGCTCTGCAGACAAACAAGGAGAATGTCTACCTCCCCCTAACCCTAATGAAAGGGGAGGAGGAAAAGTAGGAAGTTTGTTAGAGGGGAGGTCTGTTATGTATCTGTCTCCAGGGAACAAAGAGAAAATTAAATACAATATAAAATTCTGGGTGAAAAACCACTGCTATGAAGCATGTCAAGAGGGCAGTCTGAACAAAAACTCACCAGAATTTGTATATATTCCCTGCTAGACTGTTCCCTAACAAAAAATTCTCCACTGATTATGTTTGACCATGCAGTTGAGCAATGCATTACCATTCTATTTAAACTGTACCAAAAAGTTCAGTTTCTTCTCACAGATAAAACTGCTGTGCTGATTCTAAAGTTACTCTTTTTTCTAAAGCATGACTAATTACCGCAACAACATTGCCAAAAAAAATAGCTACTTCACTTTTAAAATATGCTTCACAGTAACATTTTCATTCTAAAATACAAGTCATTCCTTTCAGGCAGCTGCAATATAATTTAGAAAAGTTTTATCTACAAATATTTTTCATATTTAACTGGCTAATCAGGATTGTTGACTGTGTTTTTCCTTTGCATTTCACAGAATTAGCTAACTGCCTTAAATGGCAGTTTCTTTGTATAACAAAGAATAATCTGCCTGCTGCATCTCGTTCAGTACTTTGCATATCTATAGTATTTTTCCATGTAACAACTTCATTAAAAAAAAAAATCAGCTCATCTCCACAACATGCCTGTGGCAAAGGCTCGTTGTTTAATCTGTTTACTGATCAAGAGACAGAGGCATTGAAGTTTTCACACAGACCCCGGTGTGGGAAGGTGTAACTATAACACTCTATCAATGTATGTTAATTAAGACATCTTCAATTCCAGAATCTGCTCCTGAATATTAAACCCAATGTTAGAAATGCCAATCTTAGTTCATTCATTCAATGTGAGTGAAGGAGTGAGTGGAAGACTTGTGATTAAAAAAAAAAAAATTCAATATGGTCACCTTTCAATCAGATCTTAACTAATAGATGGTAAAACCAAATATAACCTTCAGGTACTAACAAGAACCCAACCATAAAGGTGAGGCCACCAGATTAGACTGTGTACTTCCAGCAAAATACCACTGGGGATTTGCCAACTCAAACACAGGGCACGGAAGCTGCTGCACCTTCAGCCCAGCGGAGGACAATACATCAAACACAACAACCAGTGCATGTGGAGGCCGGTTCTGCAAGTGAATAAGCAGGAACTTGAGGGAGACTCTCCAGTGATTTATCCAAAGAGCAACCTGGTTGCACTGGTATTTAATAGTAAAACTGCACTGAAAATTTTTTCTTCTATGAAAAAATGTAAAAAGAAAAAAATAATATTTAAGCTAGAATCAAAAAACTAAGCAGGCAAAAGACTGTATAGAAACTAAAAGAGGGATATTAAGAGAGAATATCAGTATAACTCAAATTAACCAACCTAAGCAACCAATCAAGCCCTTTGTCACTACACTTTTTCAAGAAGTTTCAAGTTTGACAGTTTCCTCACTAACCAGAGAGATTTCTAAGCCAAGAAGTTTGAAACAGAAGGATCACAGAGTTTTTGGAAAATGGAGAATTTCACTCATGTGTGCACTGAAAAGAAAAAGGCTTGTACAAATGAAATCTACAGAGAAAAGGTGTTCACATAATATAGAAAGTTCACTTTTTTGTTGCAGTTTAATTTCCCCTGCTGGACTGGTAAAACTCTCAGGGAATACTTGAAAGATCTCTTGTAATCTTGCAGTCTCTTCCCCTTTATAAGGGCTACATACCAAGGTCTAACTAATATAAATCCTAGGGGAACCCATAAAAAAAATTGACAACTTATTTTCTGCCTATAATAACCCATTTCTTTCCAAGCAACTATTTTAATCACCCAGCAAAGCCATCATTAAACACTTCATTGTTCATTTAATTGTGTTAAGAAGGCAATAGTCACTGTGAGATGACTATCTACAGTAGAAACAACAAACTTCCAAGATGGAGGACAGGAAAATTCAATTGAGAAACCAAAAGCAAAACCCAGGGGAGGAGGCAGCTGTTTAAATTGTCTACTGGTGCTTCTTCCTTAAAAGCCAGGCAATCTATATTCAAGCAAAGAAGCCAGTGCTTTATCTGATTCAAACTGTGTCTAATGATAGCGTGTCATGGCCCAGCTGAAGCTGGTGGAAAGCACAGCCACCTGACATGATGCAGATTGAAAAATACATTGTCATTAGGTGGAACCCACTGGAAAGTTAGTGATAAAATTTGTTTTGCTCTGTGGATAAGATCTCTTGCATGTCTATTTTTGAATCAAACAGTAATGTCAGTTTACAGTAATATCAGTTCAACAAAGATAGAATATGCTTGAATGTTTCCTTTTAAAACCCCAGCAAATAGATATATGAAGCTAGACTAAGACTATACACAACACCTGGCAAGAATTAAGCATTGATTCTTTACTGTCAGCTGCCAAAAAAAAAGTAATTCCTTGAAAAAATTGCTTTCTAAAAAAATATAAGTAAATAAAATAAAGCAATGCTATTAGTATTTGCAAATTAGGTATTCGGCCTGCTTAAATCCCAATGAAATTAAAGTAGCTGGAAAATATTAGTAGGCAGTTAATTTTTAAAAGGACACAGGTAAATTATTGGGAGCAGCACTTACGCCTATGAACACTGAAAACCGTTCTGTGCTAAAGTCAATTAAGAAATCTCCTGTTAAGTAGCCTGTAACCATAAAATGCCTTTGGCAGTCCAGAGTTTTACTGAAAAGCTGGCAAGTGGAATTAGGGCAGAGGGTACAGGAGTGGTTTCTCCTGCCTACATACACACCTTCTGTTATTTCACACAACTTGTGACTTTCAGACATATCTACTTGTCTGTCAAGTATGAGCAACACTGGCTAGGTGCAAAAATAGTATGTGGGAGGAAGTAAATGGGGAAGGGGGAGGAGGAGAGGTAGATGGACAGAGAGACACAGACAGACAGTAGAAGCTCTACTTCCTCTAGAGATCAAACTAAAAATACTATGGAGTTTGCAAAGAACAGTGGATTTACCAGCTGGCTGGCTGTGGAGCACAAAGATAAAGGCTGCTCGTGTGTTTCAGGATCAGAACCAGGCCCCAAGGCTCAGCGACATGCTGGGAATTCACACCTACTTTCTCATTTCCTATTTAAAATGTAATTTTTTTTCCAATTGGGCAACTAGAGAAAGAACTGGGTTCTTGGCAGCTTGCCAAAAATTTACAAGCTATTTGGTCTATTTCTATTTTAAAGGCTATGAAACCAGAATATCAATATATGTGGCTTACTGGATGACTGGGTCAGCGGGCAAAAGGGGTTCAGTGCTGTCTTCCTCCAGCGCAGCTTTGAGTTTCTTCCCTGTAGCTTTGCTGAGGGACGTTTTAAGTTTCTTTGCCAGTTTCTTAGGAGTGTTTGTTATATATAAAGACTCCTCTGTACAGCAGCTATACACTTCAACCTTCACCTGGAAATCTGGGCTTGCTTCATCACTGAAGTGGGGGAGGAGAAAGTTTCAGAGCGTTTGTTAACAAACTGTGCACGGAGCCAAGGAATGCTGCTGCTACTTTATAGATTAAATAACATATTTCTAATCAAGGGAAGCAATGCCATAAGATTCAGGCACAGACACACATTAATATGGAATTAAGGACTAGAGTACACAGCAGTAACTTAGCATTGAGGTCATGAGATGGATGTTATAATTGCACCATGAACAATTACAAACAGGAAATTCAACGTTTAGGTTAAAAACGGAAAAAAACCCCATGTTATGGAAATACACAGGCAAGACATTCAAACACACTTAAATCTGCCCTCTACTGTTACACAAAAATTCCATGATTGAAAACCTATGCCTGCCTATGGTCCTAAATCAGATTGAACTGTTTTAAAGATATCTTAGCTGCACCCATCCCCTTGAAATTACTGAAAAAAAAAAAAAAAAAAGCTATCTAATAAAATCTGTCATTCAGAACTTAACTACCTACTGCTGCATCCTCTGGCCCACAGTCTTTCTCACTTTTCAGTTCTACCGATTCTCTTGTTCTCAAGCTTATTCATCAAACCAGAAGCCTAACCTCATCTTTCAGGTACAAATCATGTCATTACACAGATGCCATATGAAATCATCCCAAAAGCTTTTATATCAAGTCTTTCTACACCTTGGGGGATACATGGCAAGTTAGGGTGCCTTTTCTTCTTTTGTTCCAGTGTTTCACAGAAAATTATAATGGTCAAGTCTCATATCTTTGAAGAAGGAGATTTAAATCTTTGTCCCCACTCTTAACTTGAACAGGTGTTTAAGAGAGCTTAAAATTTGATTTAAACTCAGTTTTCAGGATCTTGATTTAAAGTTTTTGGTAGTTCTAGCTTTCCAGTCAGTCTTCCTCAGGAGACAGACTCTAAATTGTTGATATAAAAAATAAAGGCAGGGAGTGGAGCCAAGCACATGCTCAGGTAGGTGTAACAGAACATGAGGTGTTACATGAGGAAAGAGACTGTAACCTGCTGGACAGGATAACACTGAAACACTGGGTGCAATATTTACACCTATACTGTCATAATGCTTTCAGGTTTTAGCATTCATTTAATGCTGTCCCGGAGATGCAAGTTTATTTATCTCTTTATATAAAGAAAAATGCTTCAGCAGGGCAAAAATGAAAAGAAATACAGATCAACTGGCATATCTACTACCAGCATCCTTTTGTACACAAAAACCAGCCTTCCAGAGATGGGGATTCTCCACCCTCTGAACTGAACAGAGCCTCTACTTATTCCTTTGCCCACAGCAAAACCTAGTGGACCTCAGCCAATCTTAGTCATAATCACATCCACCTGCAAAAGAAAACAGCAATATTTGTACTTCATTCAACAGAAGTAAATTATACTCACAATATGGTTACATTTTCAAAACAGATATCTGTTATTGCTTTATCCACAATAGTCACCTCAGTGTCAAAAACCTCAGCTCCCATTCTGAACAAACAAAACACTGCATAGCGCTGTGATTCTGGAGAGAGCCAGAGAAAGCTTTTATTAGCCACATTGCACATCACAGTACTAAACACTTCCAGTAAGCAAACTATACCAAGTGGTAATTCAAACCTCTAAGGAATTGCCCTCAAATTCATCCCACCAGAAATTTTCATCATAGGATTTTATGATAATTGACCTATCAAAGCTGCTGTATAGGTAGAACAACATACACAAAGGGATACCTCTACTAGGAAAAAAAAAAAAGTTGAGTAATCATGTATAGTGTGTGCTAGCAACTTCAAAAACGTTAGAAAAAAATGTAAATTTGTTTAGTAAAATTGACTTTACACAAAAAAAATAACATTTGATCCAAAGTCTGTATCATTTTATGAATGTGCTACATAGGATTAGCCTATTTTGCCATGCTTTGCACCTCTGACCCTATTGAAAATCAAAGTGAAATCAATGCCAGGTGACAGCTGGAACAGATTTAGGATTAATCTCCATGACACAGCAAAATGCATGTACTTGAAGGCTATCCAATAATAAACTCAACACCAACAGTCAACTTTCATTTAAATTTCCCCGTGGAAACAGCCTCCAATATACTCTCTCAAATGCAGACAAGACATAGAACAATGTGTTTAATCAGAAGTTTCTCAGTTAACCATTTAATACAACATTTTTCTGTTGCGTCCTCTGGAATTCTCCCTTAGGTGGACTCTTTAGAGAGTGAGGTTTAAACACAGAGAACCACAGGACTTTGAACTAACTCAGCTTGCTACAACCAGCAACTTCAAATGACGAGCATTTACACAACAAAGAGTGAAATATGGACCTAATGGAAGGTTAAAAAAATGGGTTGAAATGATTATGAACTTCCTCATTCAGTTTAAATTTACAGGCATAAGCAATTGCTTATCAGAGTAATTAATTACATCTTACATACTTTCTTTATTGCTGAAGTGATCAGAGCCTTTCCACATTAATGGAATTCGAATATCTAAAGGGGGAAAAAAGAAGGTAGGGAAATTAAGTTACAGTCAATACTGTAGATCTGTGATCAAAACAAATTACAAAAAGTTTGTTTCTTTTTCTGATGTTCTGGTGGTAACAGGGCCTTCCACCCAAAGAACAGCATAATTATTCCATGTTTATCATCCACACTAAAAAAATTCAATAATTATTTCAACTTGAAGTGTCATTTCTGTTTGGAAATTATGCTAGAATAAAGAATATTTTAAATCTCTTTTGAAAGCACCTGAAATAATATTTCAGAGAAGCTGTGCAACATAGTTCTGAGAGGTATTCACCGAGCCCATTATTATGCATAGATGTAAACCAAAATCCTGCTTGCCTTGTGCTGGAAACCACTCATCCCACTGCAAGAGGAAAACCTTCCTGTTTTAATGAAAAGACTGGGATACTTATACTGCAAACACTTCAGTCTTGTTTTGCTAACCACAGAGAAAATACCACTTGTAATCACATTCCCAGCGAGAATTGTCTTAGTCGGCATAAAAAGAGTTTAGAAATCTTTTTTCTTTTAACTCAAAAATATCCCTCTACTTCAGAACCATAGTAGAGAGGCAATTACAGAACCATTATTTTAAATCATGCCTGCCATTTTAATATAAGGAAAGTTTTTTCTTCAATAAATTTTCCAATTTATCTACTAAACCCAACACAGTACTAAGTGACATTTTCCTCCAGCTTGGAGAACTCAGGTTAAGACATAATGTTTTTTATTAGTCCCCTGTTAAAAGACAAATGCTGTGGGGGCTTTGTAAACCCAAAGCTGGTTTCTGAAGCACAAGGGTGTGTTTAAAAGTATATGCAATATATTAAGTGACACATGATGGCAGCAGTGAACAGCACCAGCTCAGTTGTCTTGTGACAAAAATATTCAATATTGTTGTAAAGAAGCATTGCTGACTCCAGTGTTGTCTTCATATGAGGCTGATGGAAAAATCCAGACATTATGCTAAGATGCAAAATGCTGTGAGTATTTTGGCATCAGATTGTCATGTATTCCTACAGGGGTTTACCCACAAAACCTCTTGTTGATTGAAGTGAAACTGCATATAGTCACTCTGTCTCAGATGTTAAATGAAAAATTCAAATTTCAGTTAATTTTTATTATGAGACATCTTATTATAAAAGCTATTTCAATACTGAAACTTCCAAATTCATCTATTTTTAAGTGTTCATGAAAACTAATGAACTTTCAAGTGAACTGCCAGCATAGAGCTTTAGACTTCTAACTTCCTAAAAATCAATAGATCACCGTGTACTGAAAGTGCCTTTCACTTCTAAAGATGCATTTGCATAGCAAGCATTTCTAAAAGTAGGGGGTTTTACATAAAGAGAAATAGTTTCATTAGAATCATTACAGAAGTATCTCTCAAACTTTTAAAATATATATATATTCATCTTTGTCAGAGACAAAGCACAGGACGTTTCTTTCCTAAAATACGAAGATCTCAAATCTCCATTCATATGTGAAAACAGTTACAAATAAAAGCTTTTTCTATCTTTAATCATAGCAAACTCTGAATGACAATTTTAATGCGCTCAATAGACCTTGTTAGCAATTAGAGTACTAGATTACAGATTACTTCTGTATGCCACTTTCAATATCCTGCCAGCTGAAAAATTTACACCTTAGTCAGAAAGTCATCAGGGTATAGACAGTCAATCCTTGAACAAGTTTAACATGATACTTGTAAATCAGCTTTCAATTCATTCTTGGACCAAAGAGCTGTCATTTATCAAAAACAAAGATCAATTTTCACACACCTTAATTTCAGTTACCATTAGCTGTAAATCTGTGTGGATGCAAATTGGATACATTCAAATACTACAGTTAATCAAATTTAAACCCAATGATTCCTTTATAAAATTACTTTAAATTATGATTATGCTTTTTGATAAACATTTGATGTATTGTCTTCTGATAAAAAAATCGATTGGTACAATAACAAAAATTACATAATTTATTCAAAAATGTGGGGGGATAAGTAAAAATGATAGAAGTGTGAAAAACTGTGCATTAAGGAATGCACATCCCACACAGTATCTGACATAGTTGCTTTCTGTAGGAGCATATTCCTCAGTAGTCCTGCATAGCTCTTCCCAAACTTTTGGTGTTGGTCACGACTGCCCTGTTTTTTTGGTAATTGTCATGTGGCACGTACTAACCATATGACACACTAATAAATGTGTAAGTGGATGGATTACTGAGGGCAGAAAATCAGGAGGTAATAACAGGTGACCTATAGAAAAAATAAAGCAGCAGAGGCCAAGAACAACACTTAGGCTTTCCTGCTGTAAGCTGGGCCTGGCCAGGCTTCCCAAAGGAGTATCTGAAGAGGGGCGAGGCACGGCAGCATCCAGCACTCCCCGGGATGCAGTTGGTTCTTCCTCCTCTTCACCTCCATCTGTGCCACATTTCTGAGGACATAACCTCCAGTTTGAGAGCCACTGTGTTGGTAACAGGGCAGAATCATCAACAGACAGCACTGAACACAAAGTGGTGTATTTCACCCTTCCACGGTCTTACCCCATCAAAAGAAATGAGCTAAATCTTTCATATCCTGAACAAGTTTTTCATACTAAAAACAGAGTTCTTAAAAAACTCTGATTTTCTAAAGATAGCAGAAGTGTATTATATGACCCTAAAGTCTTCACTGAGGATAGCTCTCCAAATCTGAAGAAAGGTGCAACCACAGCACAGACAGGCAAACAGATGCTTTCATCCAACTACCATAAGGAGGAAAGACAGATACACATTCTGCAAACAGCTGTGCTGGCAAAAAACCATTATTGAACCATGTGCTCATCACTCCTCTTCTACTAGAAGTTACCTTGCTTAAAGATATATCAAAATATGCAGAATTAACTAAAACAGTTTCAGTAGTAAGCTGTTCTACGTTATTTTATTCTTAATGAAACAGGTCAGGGAGCACAAACAGATCTGTTAGCAAAGCTGGCAGAAGAGCCACAGGAATGCTGATTGTAGTAACATCCACTATTGGCACAGGCAAACAAAACAATAGATCCACAGTGCTGAAGTTTGAGAACAGGCTAGAAAACAGTGTACTAGCCCACTGGGAATGGTTGTTAAACATCCTCATTACTGGCCTGCATTGAAGCCATACTGCTATACCTTTTCTGTAGTAATGTAATCTGCATTGCCTAAATCACATTTCCATACTAGTTATGATTTTGCTCTCAATTTGTTAGACATGCCCTGTACTATCACTTCAAAGTCTGCTGTTGTGGGGAGAAAAATGTTTTTAGTACACTCACACTTACTTAGCTTTGAAATGCATTCAGTGTTTAGTGGCAAACAGGAAAAAAAGTATTTCCCTCTGTGGAAGGCCCTGTGAGTAGAATGGGAAGAGAAGGTAGGATCTTCAAAAGCCCATGTGTGACTTAAGCACAAGTCCCCTTGAAGCATTAAAGGATTGATGCCTCTGAACCACATACACACTTAAAAAATACCATCTTGTTTACCTAGTTTGTATTACAAGCCACTGTCCAGCTAATTAGCTCCTATAATTGACTACCCAGCCTCTTACCTGATATAGCAACCTTTGCTCTGCATGCCATCCTGTCTTTTGTCCCATTTTCTGAAGACCTGCCAAAAAAGAAGGAAAAAAAAAAAATTGAGATCTGTGCATTTTGACATCTAAAATTCAACCCTTTAAACACTAAGAAGTGTCAGGGTTTGCATATTATAGCTCATTTCACATGCTTTTCTTTAAAGTTAATTTTGGTATCTCTGGTTTAAGACATGAGTCATTAGTTTCTTAAGCATAATCTGGAAGGAAGGTACACCATCATTTTTTAAAATTCCTAGAAGATTTTACTCCAAAGCTTATGTAACCTTAGTATTAAAAAACAAGTAGATTCATCTTCCTTGTCTTTTCCAGCTCCTACAGGATCAAATACATTATCAATATTTCCCTTCTGTACATGTCAATGAAGATGCAACTCAATTTATTGGTTCTATTATTGTTTAAAGAATTGCCTCCTCCTCTATTATTGAAATGAAAATTTCTAGCTGCTATTAGTATCATGACTTCCAGAGGCAGTTAGAATATCTTCAGGACTCACGGATGACAGACCCTAGAAAACCCTGGAATTTTCTCTCTGTGCCACAATTAAGCCTTAAACAAATTCCAGTCTGAAGCAAATATCAAAAGAAAAGAACTCCAAATGAACTATCAACTACCAAAGACAAAACTTAAACGACAGAAAAATAACTCTATAGTGTGCATCTCTTCTAATGACCTCCATGAACACCTCAAGGACCCCTGAAGACAGAAATCCAAGCAATGCAGGGCAGTCACAAGTCAAGCACACAATACAGCTGTTCAGACACATGTCCAAATATCCCTGTCCTGTTCTGGACATGTGTCATCCCCATTCTGTGCTCGCTGACATCAAAGAAAATGAGTTGAGTAAATCAATACATATTCACACTTGATAGTATTCCATCACTAAAAACATAAATACAAGATTAATCCCTACAAAAGTCCTTATCTTAGTAGGAAAAAGCAATACAAATGCAATAATTGCAGAATACCACATGTATTATGTGCTAGTTTTCAAAATCAGCTTTCAGAATAGTTGACAGAAAATGCTGCTCTTTCCTCCAACAAATTCCTCCTATAAGGCAACATTTCTGAAAGCAAAAAGTAGTGGAACTGCTCCTACAGATACAATTAACTGGAGCTAAGCAAGTACTCAAAGAGTTTCTATGCTAAGCTGCAATACAATATTTCGTTAAATGAATAACCTGAAAGCAATAGTGCCTCTGCACCACGATTCTCAACATTGCACCCCAAATAAATTCCATTTAGAACAAAAAATAACATTATTCAAATAAAACACACATACTTTAGCTCCTTCAAGAGTTATAATGTGAGAATATTTTCAGCTTTTTTCTTCCCATTGAGTGTTGCATTTATCACTTCTCTGTAGTTAACACAAGTGGCCAGCAGAGGGTACCAATTAACCACGATGGGGCCATCATTAAAGGACCCTTGATAACAATAGAAAGAATGAAAAATACAAATAGCTGTATTCTGACTTGGATAGCTTTGTTTTGTTCCATCAGGTAGGTGCACGCTAAGCGTAATCAAGAATTAATTTCTATTGTGTTACTTGATACTGAATTGCAGTTTAATGTCAAAAATAAAATCTACCCAGGAAAATACGACTTGTATGTAATTTTCTAAAGCAAAAAGAAGATAATAGAATGATTTTATAAAGTAATGCTTTAAGGCAGCAGGAATTTACGTTTATATGGGGGAAGAAATAAGGAAGGATTTAAAACCCACGTTCTTAGACAGACTGCTAAAAACTCATGTAAGTAAACGCCTGCTTCATGCTGCTCCCTCGGAATGTGAGCTGCTACTCACTGCTCTTCAGCCCTGCCCGGGCTGGGCTCCTCCCTCGGGGGCTGCAGCTCGGCCCTGTAGGCCCGGATGCGCGCGTTGCAAACCATCAGGGTCTTCACCGCGCGCAGCTGCTGCTCCTTCTGCGTGCTCGCTGCCAGCAGCCTGCAGATGCCCTCTCGCATGCGGACCTCAAAGTTGATCTTCTCTTGGATGTCACATTCCTAGATAAGCAAAAAAGCCAAAGGATTAAACAAAAAACCAACGCTAGTCTCAATTTTTTACAGGTTCTCCAGTTGGGATCGAAAACTCTAGGTTTTAATTACGCAGAGCTATTGCAATGGTTAGTGAATGTAGAATGGAAGTTCTCTCTTCAGGAACAAATGAGTAAAATATGGGACATAACGGATTTACTATATTCATTATACATGCAAATTCCAAACCAAGATTAACTCACTGTACCATCTGAAAGTTACTAAAAATTTATGTGCCTCCATGTGTCATTCATAGAATAGTAACATATGGTCCTAGAGAGGGCTAACTGAACAAAGCTTATAAATTAACAACCTGCTTTTCACAGTGACTACTAAACAGTAAAATAAAATATAAATTTTATTATTAAATAAATTTATTATTAAATT
>VZRO01007444.1:48628-65889 GCA_013397915.1 Daphoenositta chrysoptera
GCCCGCCCCCGGCCCCGCCAGCGCCCCGCGGCGCTCCGGGCGTGGGGCGGCAGCGCGGCCCGCGGGAGCCTGCGGAATCTCTCGGTGCCTGCCTGCGGGCTGTTACTGACGGCAGCGCCAACCCCCTGGTGTTTAGCCAAAACAGAGAGTGCCGGTAATAAAGGCCAGGAGAGCGCCTTTCTTGGCTCCTTTGTTCCTCTTTAATTTACTTTCCCGAAACAGGCCGGTGCCACCTCTTTCTGATGAGTACTCTTACGGGGAGCGGAGAGAGAGGCTCACGGCAGCTTCCTGACGGCTGCCCGGTGCTCAACCACTGCTGCTCCAAAGCATGCCATCAATTTTTAACCATGTTCTTGGTTTCCTGCAGTTCATCTAATTACGCATCTTTAATATGATGGTACTTCAGTAGCTGCACTAGTAGGACGTATTGTTAAAAGTTTACTGTTATATACTGAATAAAAGTGCATCAATTATTCACTGGATTGAATGGAGAGGAATGGGAGTAATATCTCTCTCTTCTGCTGCCAGATTTGCAGCTCTGTTTGTCTTCGGCAGATGAAACAAATGAGCCAAAATAGTGTCTCCCATCCATTCCTCATCCCTGATTTCTTGGCTTTCCTCTCTGAATTCCTCCTTGACAGGTGATGGTCAGAAGCACAGATCCTCATTGCTTCGCACAGGGTTGTCAACATTTGCGGGAAGTAAAATGTGCTGGAATGAGTGAGATATACAGTGTTGCTAACAGCTTTCTACAGAAGACAGAAGTCTCCAGGCTAACATATGCTTATTTAAAATATAAGAAAATGCAGTTAGAAGGGAAAATTTTAAAAGCCTCATTGCTTCATCAGGATTCCACATAGGCTCTCAGCAGCTCTGCTTGACCCCTGACATTTACAACTGGGGCACAAATGAAGGGGGCGAGCCTTGAAGGAAAATCATAAACTTCTGCCCCAAAGGTATGTATTCCTTGGTGCAAGGCAGAGGACAGGGAGCTCTGCTTCCCTCCAAAGTGCCCAAGTCTCACCTGCAGGCAGAGATGGCAGAGGCAGCTGTTCAGCAGTTCCTGTCTCCATCTTGGGGCACGTTTCTTAGGGCAAAGAGAGGCATCCAGATATTCATTAAATACCTTCATGCCATCCTGAAGTCCTCTGCGTACCACTGGCAGGGCACATGCCACAACTGGGAAGCCCTACCCCAGGTTCTATATTTATGGATGCTATGTTTTTTCCTGTTGTTTAGATACGCCCTCCTATTCTTTTGGTACTGTGACTTTCCCAAAAGAAGTCTTTGTCCAGTTCATTCAGTGGAGAAATCCCATCAGGGAGCCAAAAGGCTTTTGCTTAATCAAGGTATGATACTTAGAGCTGCATATGGACAGCCATAACATCTAAGAGTGGGCTTGAGGAAGGTTGAAAGGAAATTCTCCACCGAATCCTGGTGCTTCATGCACCCCAGGATAAGCCCTGGGTTCCTGCATATGCTGCAGAGTTTGGGATTTCAGATACAGCAAAAGCAACCCACCAAATGAGGGGAGAACATGAGATGACAAATCAGACTGCCCTTTTGCTTTGCAGTATGGCATATCTCCTGAAGTGTGGTCTGGCCTCTCCTGAATCAGTCAGGGATGGGATTCAGGCCTCAAAAAATCTCCAGGTAATTTTCTAGGCTACAGAAGAAAACTAGAAGCAGGAACATGTCACGGAGTGGGATTGAACCAAACAGGTGAGTCTCAGGTTAACTGAACTGCATTATCATTGAATCAATGCTTGACCGAAGCTGAGGCTACAGCCTTGACTGAATGGCTGAAACCCTTTGATGAGTTTGATGTAAACTGCAGCTGGAAATAATAACCTTACTGCAGAGATAAATAAATAAGGAATGAATTACTGTAACTCTGCCTTGCCAAAATCCCTTCACCAACTCACCAAATACTGCACTACCACAGAAAATTAATACAACCTGTGAAAAAGACACACCGAAAAACTTCCCACCCAGCATCATCCCAAGTAGTTCAGGTTAGATTCTAGAACAAACCCACTGGTTCAATCTTTCCAGAAGTACTGCCTCCAAAACTCCTGAGAACAGCTCTCAGGTATGCACCAAAAAGGTTTTGTCAAAAGCCGGGGTGGCAACATGGATACCATAAAAATCACTGCAAAAGGACGAGTTATGCCTCAAATTATTTCAATATCAGCAATCACCATCTCTAAAACCATTTTTGCTGGTGGTGTAGACAGTTCCCAGGAATCTGTGGCAGTTGTCCAAGAATTTTAGATGCTAATTAACATGATTTTGCAGTACAGTCTGTTCAGCAAATCTGAGTCTTAATAAAGTCCCAAAATGTGACTGCGAGTAGCATAAAGAGCCCGTGCCTGCAGCCCTTACACACTCCTACTAACACTGACTTGAATTGGAGCCCTTAAGAAATCAGTGGGAGTTAAATGTGTAGGACTCAGCCCTAAGTAACATGAATAGGATCTTCTCAAGCTCAGTGCATACCTGCTCTTCAGCTGGTTCAAATGTCCAATTTTCCACTACATTAGTAACATGTTTCTGCCAAGTCTGGCTTCTTACATTCTTGCACCTGCTTCTGCTTTGGTCCTCTGTTGCATTCACTGTCTAGAGATGTTCGTTTTTTTCATTATAAAATGAGGCTTCATAATTCAGTGGATCTGTCAGATGCTTAATTAAAAAATTAAACATTTCACCAAACTTCTAGTGCTATCTTTTATGGGAACGTGCGACTGAGGCTTTAAAAGGCATTTCTACAGGTTTTGAAGGAGGTGAGATGTTCTTTCCACACTTCATGTCTAGCTCCAACAAAGTTCTGCTGGTACAGCACACAAACTAACTTGAAATGAAGAAGGCTTTATGCCATCTACATTATCCAGAGATTTAGGATTCAATTAGTAGCTATTCTGCTTGCTCCCTAACTGAAGAGTAAATCCAGCAGACAGCAACAAAAAAGGGAAGCATTGTAACCATGTTTTTTTCTTCAGACAAACCTCCACTGAATGGCAGAGAAACCCAAGGTAAAACCTACAAAACAAGGAAAATCCTGCACAGTCACTGCTGCTAGTGCAGAGAAGCCAGAAGGGGGTAGGGTAAATTGAATAGGGGATCTATATCCTGCCTTCTGGGGTTTCTTAAGTGAAACATTTTTTTCAGATGAATCACACCATCCTTTTATTTGCCATTCGATTTGCATTGCAAAGCATTTGGCTTCCTTCTAGTATTAGGAAAACTGGATACCAGAGAAAAGATCATTGTCTATCTAAATCACTGTTCTGCTCAACTGTTAGATCAGCATATTATTTTAAATGTTAGGCCCATCATTTTGGTTTAGCAGGTACAAAATGTCTACACCTACTCTTGACAGCACTGCAGTATTTTTCTTAATTTCTTAGTTCCCACAGCTTGCTACACCTACTCCTTGAATATCATCAGGGTGTGCCAGTAGAAATCTATTCAATTCCTCTTCAGATTTATCCTAAATGGAAATCTATGAAGATTTGTACTGGACACGTGGGAAAGAATTTGCAAAAGCTTTTTATAACTGACTACTTATTTAATTTTAAACTGAAGAGCAAACTGTTCCCATTGATTGCCACTGACTTTGATTGCCATGGTATGTGACCACTATAGATTGGTGAAATGGGCAGAGACTCTGGAATTTAGGGTGTTTACCTGAATGCTTACTGGAGCCTCAGTAACTCATTTCTTCATTTCAGCCTGCTGAGGTCAGTCAAAGTCTTTCCATTCTCTTAGCTGGGCAGAAGGGCAACATGTAGTCCCACAAAACAAATTAAATATGGGTAGCTACCTTATTGTAATGCACTTCAGGTTCAGTTTTGATTGGATAAGGTGAAAGTTAATCATCTGGCTGACAGTGAGCTAAAGCCTAACCCTATCATGGTGAAAATTATGGCAAGAGAAAACTTTATAGGGTCCATCTTAGTGAACTGAGCAGTGTGAAATAGGTATCTTCTCTAAGGTAGTCATGGAGCCAGTCAATGAAGATGTCATCCTATAACATGCAGGTACCTAAATCAGCTAGGATGCATCATTCTTACCTTTCTTGGATAATTAGACAGAGAGACCAGAACAGCTTAGAATAATAAACTCTTGCTATTTCAGGTGTTCTCAGATTAAGTTTACCCTTAGAGCTTGCTCATCTTCTGTTCAAGATTTTTAATGTTCTACAGTTCTCCTTCAACTGCTTTAGTGTTCCCTTCTCCTTCAACTGCTTTAGTGTTCCCAGTGGCATCGGGGTCACATCTCTGTATGATGCCATCAACTAATAATTGATACCAAGGTGCTTCAATGAACTATTTTGTTGATCATTGCATGTTCCTGTAGAATTTCTAAAAGAAACTGTAGAAGGTTGAGAAAGTACAAGGAATTTTTTTTTCCTTTTTCCAGATAAGAGGCCAGAAACTGACTCCTCCCAGTATTCCTGATGTCAATCCTGTATTGAGATGCCTCCAGATTAAATTAATGTAGCCTTTTTGAATCACCATATGAGATAAATGCACTCAAAATACATTTCGTAACAGAAATAGTAAGTTACATAAAATCCATCCCCATATGAATTTGGAGAACAGTTCCTGAGATCAAACCTGAAAACCTTAACAATCAGATTAAATATTGCATGACTTTAATCTGCAGTTTGATCATCCTCTACATCTTAAAGTTGCCCATGCCCAAGACAGTGGATGAGGAGAGATTAACTGAGGTAGACCAGTCACATATATTCTTCTGTTTCTGCTTGGGAGACCAGGGGCATTGGTTTTGAAGCCAATTCACATGTGGTTCCCACACCAGAACAGAATCAAACCCATTGGAAGTATCCTTATGGACAAGGATGCTCACAGGTGACTGACAGCTTCATTAGAAGCCTTTCTCCAGCTAAGAAGACAGTGTGGATACACAGTGTGTAACACAGCATAAGTTTTGAAACCTTTCCCTAAGTTTAGAAATTTATGCGGTCTCTCTTTTCTATTCCATTTTCTATCTTCACAGCAGTCGAAGGAAAAAAGTTATCTTGAATTCTTTTCAAAATCAAAGGTGGTTGAAACTGGCTGTTTGGATCCATTGCTAATAGGGGTACATTTATACATACAGAGAAATGGTCACACAAAAATAACACTGCTGTTTAAATCCAGAGAGGTCCTTTCAGCTCCATATTATGGGCGTGTTCCATACAAGGAGGGTTTCCTAGAGATTCTACACTGTCACTTCCATATCATGGCTTTTACCAGGATTCCTCTGTTGAGTACAGAGTCCTGGTTTGATTTCTCAGGCATTTACTGCGGGTGGCATTTGGTGTATAAAATATCCATTTGAGACAGCTGCATCCAAATGTTTGCTGGGCAGCGTGCTGGTGAAGTCACCAGTTTGTGTCATGGGAGAATCTAATTGGGCACTCTCTGTTCTGATTTCAGGGTTAGGCCTGTTAGGAGTTTCCTGATTGATCTTGCACAGGCAAGTGAGAAATCACTGGATCATTTAATGGATTGCCACTTTGAATTTGAAATGGGGAATAAGTACACTGAGAATGTCACATATCTAAAGATAAAGTCCTATATGAGAAAACGATGTCAGAAAATAATCTTCCTTTTGATAGACAGAGGATGTCTACCTATTGCTGTAAGAGCAGATGTAAGCCCACTTCTGATAGCAATCAGCCAGGTAAAAGGAGCAATTCTCCAGTTAACTTTTGGGATTGGCATAATTTTTTTTTTTTCCTGAAGGTAGACCCAGGTTGAGTATTTGCTGACGGTCTCTTTGTTTTTCCCAAGCAATGTAGAATATGTCTGAAGAATACCATACTTGGAAACAATCTCCATCTGAAGCAAGTTTGTAGTTCGGTCTGATTTTTTCCAAGTACTGAAATATAGGTATCTAGGGAGGGAAAAATGGCAAAGCAATGTGCTCTGGAGACCAAGCAATATTAGCTGCCCTCTGTGCAGCCACCTGCACTCAAGTTCCCCTTGCACCGCAGCATTGGAAATAAATAGTGACTCGCCCTTACCACGGCACATCTTGAGGTGACAGCTGTTGTCCCAATAACTGAGGCACAACAGCCCAGTGTAAATTAATTTCTTTGCATTTCACACACTATTTGGATTGTTTTGATCCAGTCTAGGGAGGAGATTCAAAGCAGCATGGACAGGGATCTGTACTTCACTGCAAACTCTCACTTTGCCCTAAGAAATGTTTTTCATTAGTACACGATTGGTTTGTCTCAGTTTTCCCAGTCACACTTGGGGCTATGACCATCTGGGGCTCCTTGGTTTTTCCTGCCTTGCCACAAAGCTGTAGTTTTTCTGCATTTTTCTAAGTCCTGATTGGGGTTCCAGCTGCATAAATGGGCATTTGTCCTACAGACCAGGCCAAGAAAGAGTGAGCCAAAGCAAGAAGGATTAAGGTAAATGTTATTTCATGAAAACAGCACAGTAAAAAAAATAATGTCTCATTACTATCAATCTACTTATTGATATGTGCAACATAATAACCATTTCTGGTTGGAAATTTCTATCAGAGATTTTAAGCCTCTGGTCCTTAAGGAAAATCTGGCTTGCAAATTGTGTCCTGTTTCTTACAGAAATAGATACTGAAAAAATATTGAACAGTTCATCCACTCAAGTGCTTAAAGAAATACATCCATAGGGATAAAAGGATTTAAGTTTTTAGAACTGCCAGATAATTTTCTATTCTCAGCATCCCTAGTCCCTGTGCCTCCATCTAAATCCAATCTCTTCCTCTGCCCCTCAGAGTGCAATACCACTTTGAAATAACTTGCCTCCATGAAACCTCAAAAGAGCCATAATCCAACCAAAAGTATTTATCACAGCACAGCCAATACTGGGACCCCAACAGGGATGTAAGGTTGTTCCTGGAGAATAAGCCCAGAGTCAGACTACACCTTTCATACAGGTGATGCTTTTTTGCTGAATCACTGCAGTGTTGGATTGAAATTGTCCATTCACAGGTAGGAGGGACTAAGATATCATTTTCAAAGGGAAGAAGGTTCCAAGGGGAGGAGTTTGCTGCAAAGCGCCCTGCAGACACCCCATGGCTGAGGTGATGGGCAGCACCTTCTCTTTGAGCTCACCACAGCTGCACTGAAGGAAACCAGTCCAGCTAATTTTTCCCCTGCTCCAGTTCCCCTCAAAGTCAAACCATGGGGAGGGGATGAAACTGGGCAGTGCACACATTCTCCTCAATGTAAGATGGAAACATTTCTTGCTAGTGATAACATTTTATGCCTAACAAGATGACCCATTTTTACTCACCATTATGAAAAATCAAGGGTTGAGTAGCAAATATGAGTAACTACATTTTACGTGAGGTTGGTTTGTCAGAGACTTCTATCATCCTTCTAACCATTTCACAGCCTGTTAAATGAGCTGAGACAACACTTCATGTCACTGTTAGCATTTTAAATTATAAATGATGGTAACAATAAATAGCACCTCTTGTTTTTACAGACAATTTCATCTAGAAGAATAAAAATAACTAGTTCTGCCTGGATGCATGCACGACTTGCACACATGCACATGTTTACTTTCTTATTTAAAAATCAATTTGAGTTCTAGGAAGCTATTTCTAGCACTTGATTCTAACCGTGTGCTTGTACAGTGTCATCAAAGCAATCAGGATGTTTAAAGAAAAACCAACAAGCAAGTAAATTTTTTATAATTTAAAAATTTAAAACGTTCTTGAAAAAGCTAATGCAGACTCAGAGGGGAAGTTATCCAAGTCTGATACAGAGGGACACCTGTTTAAGATAATCCCCAAATACTTTTTTGCTAACAGTGTTTGTGCACTAAGGCAGTTTTAACCAGCAAGTTAAAATCTCTTTCTTTTATTCCTTCCCTGTTCAGGAATGTGTTCCCTGTGCATCAACAATCTCTGCAACACTGAGTCACCCTGCTTACATAGAAAAGGCATTGTATTTTGTGAGAGAAAACACCAGCAAAAGCAAGCCACTACCTAACATGAAAACCATTTTTTCTTAATTTATTTCATAGTGTGGACACTCACAACACGGTCTTAAATTTTTAAAAATACTCCTGCTCTGTCTTACAGTCCCTTCCAGAACTGTATTAACTTCCATCTTTAAAACACCAGCCCAGGAGGGAGCTTTGAAAGTTACAAGTGGGCTGTTGCTCCTCATCTGCCCTTTGGGCTTGCCTGAAGTCTCTCCCCAAAAGTACATCTCTCACATTCAGTGAGGGACAGGTTCTTTCACACACGTGTTGCTACATCTGCCTGCTACGCAGACAAGTACATGCTCTTGCTGAATGGATTTAAGCAGCCAATTGGATTTAAACCACCAGATACTGAAGCACCCAGAATTTCATTGGCAGCTTTCATGCAGGCAGTACACACATTACTAATCTGAACAGGTTTTTCTCATTACCACGCCAGTCACACAATTTTTTAGGCATTCCTTTCAAATTATCTTACTACATGGCATCGCTAGGTTGGTGGAGAACTTCTTTGACAATTTTAGAGGTAATAAGTTTCATACATATTTGGCACCATAATGGTTTGCGTGCCACCAAGTGTATTTTACTGGCTGTCATCTCAATGGCTGGCTGGAAAGTCATCCGTGGCAAACAAGCTTCTCCAAACAACCTTTTGAGAGATCAGATTTTTGTAAGCAATGAATCATTCTCTTATTTCTAATGGTTTCACCTCTGGGCATTTTTAAACTAAATTTACTGATCTAACCAAATAGCCTGAGTTTGGGATAAAATTTTTCAAAAGAGAATGGGCAGTTGATTCTAATCCTGGATAGCATTGCAGCTTTCATGTAAACCTTTTGGAGAAACTGCATGGGGAATTTTGCATGCTGGGAAGGCTCACCTGAGTTTAGCACAGGCATTAGTCAGTCTGGGGATGGGACCAAGTCCCATTTGGATGACATCAGTTTGGGCTCTGTTCCTGCTCCCTGTGGGAGGAACCTTGGCTGCAAGTTATATAAAGTTAGCAGCCATCTGGGGGCAAGAAATTTGAGGAAAAGATAGAAAGCACTGTGGCACAATACATTTTTTTTCCTTTGGTTAACACATGTTCTTTCAGTTCCCAGCCTCAGATGGAGCTAGAAGTGTCTGGTCACACAGCCTTCAAGACCTACTGCCTGAGACATAGATGTTTATGTGAAAACATCTGTTTTCAGGAATCTTTTTACATATTGACTCTTACCTGTCTTTCAAATTGTAAATTTATCTGTGTTTCACTGCACATGTGTCAGTGGCAGGAGCACGGTATTTCCCAGGGACTGTGCCTTTTATTTATTCAATTTTTCCAAGGATATGTATCTGTTAAATTATCTAGAGCACAGTTTGTTTATTTGTTTGCTACCTGCATACATATCTTTAGTTCATTGCACTTTTTAGCTCCTGTGTATAAGAACATGTCACTGACTTCAGAGTCTTCTTTTGAGAAGAATCTGCTTTGTGCATAAAACCATTTGACAGAACCTTCTTGCATGCTTGCAGGCAGTGCCTTCAAAGTGGTGAGTATTAAAGATGATCCACCACCTTGCTCTGAACACTGCAGATTGAGCAGTTGCAAAAGGTAGCATTCTTTACAACAACTGCAATAAAATTGTCCCTCGAAGGACAGCAAACTCACCTCATTTTGCACTACACAAGACATTGCTTTAACATAGGCCATGTGGCACAAAATACCAGATGTAAATAAAGGCCCATTTCTGCAGCAAGACACTGCCTAACACTTCCACAGTGAGTACCATTTAGACAAGAGCAGGGCTGCAAGAGACAAACAATGCCTTACCTTTGTGCTCAGGTGAATTTTGCCCCATCTAACAGATTTCTGTCCTTGCCACATGCAACCTGCTGCAGAAGAGGAAAAGGACTCCAGAATGGCTGTGCAGCCATATCACTTTTCCTGCCCAATTTCAGCGTTGCTTGGCTGCAACATGAAAACTGCACATTGCCAGCAGAGCTAAAACACTGGAGAGCACCAGGCTCTTTCATCTCACTAGCATCTAGGAACTAATGAGTGCTCTGTATTTTTCTTCTAAGTTTGTCCCTTTCTTGTAGATCGTTGTCTTCTCTTTATCATGTAGGAAGCCTGTTGGCTTAAGTGAGCCCCTCTCCAGTAACTTTGAAAGCCTCATTCATGCTCCCTTTCAGTGTCCTGCCCAGCAGGAACCTCCAACCTACTCAGTCCTTCTCCCAGGACAACAATAGCTGATGCCCCAGAACTTTACATGAAATGCAAACGTGAAAGTGAACTGCTCACGTGAATATCAGAAAAAAAGAGGAAAGAACATGAAGGAATAGAAGTAAATTGTCCCTAAGCATCCAATAAAATCAATATATTTTCAGATGACATTAAAGACGCAGGTCTGAACTGTCTTCTGTGTCCCTATGTGATACTTGGGATGCAGGTACCCTGAGCAGAAGGGAATTTAATTTATAAAATCATTTAATATAAGACATCAATGTGAAAAGCTGCAGAGCCAAGTTTTCTTGGGGAATAGAAATGCACTCAAGCTACAGAAAAGTTTGTAGCATTCTACTAAGTTTTGTCAGTATTCTTCTGAATCCAAACTAAGGTTTCCCTGTTGGTTTGAATTTATTAGCATTGTATAATAGTAAACAGAGAATAGAACACCTTTTATTGCCCAAACTGACATGTTATTTCCTTCCTCTTGTTTCGTTTTGATTTTCCTCCTTTCGAAAGAAGTGCTGTGTACTGTATGCTTCACCGTCTGGGTATTTTTCAGTATACTTTTCCTTTTTCTTCCAAGTTACTGCATTATCATACGTAGAACAGTGCCCCAAATGTAGTGGTCCTTAAAAATCATATGTTAAGATTGTTGATATGTGACAGCAAAGACCAAGCTGCACAGGTCACCAGGAACCAGAAGCAACATGGCAAATTCTCAGTGGCATTGAAGTCCCTGGCTATAGGAACTAACATGAATTTGAGATTTTACTTAAGAAAATTAAATCAAATAATTCTAAGTCATTTTAGTATGGATACTACATAGGAAATATAATGGTATTTTCTTCATAATTTAAAAATTCTTATCTGAATACAGAAAATGCCTAAAGGACAGTTGAAACTGAATTGAAATTTGAAATGGAATTGAATTTGAATTGAAAGGACCATAAACACCTTCTGAGGTTCTGTCTTTCCAATGCTTCATTCCAACCAGCACCTGGTAATTGTTCTGCTAATTGAAACTTCAGTGGACACATCATTTTGCAAAAATCTATCATCATTCATATTGATATTATAATTTCCAGAAAGACCAATGATGGAAGAACTGTGGGCTTTGTGCAATTGAATTGATTTGTTTGTATGGCCAGATGTTGTGTGGAAACTTCTTTGCTTGTGCTGTCACTTCCCGTTGGTCCTGAATCCATTCAGAATATATTATAGCATTACCTGGCAGAATACAGGAACAAGCAACATTTTCAAATAAACTAAAACTGCAATGGGATGAGCTGCACATTCTTCTCTTCCATTACCTGGGCTTTATTATCAGCCATGTTAGAAAGTGCTCCCCCCAAAACTACCTTAGCTTTAATAATAGATTACCATCTGCAATGTATTTTGATCTCAAAGCTACAGAATCCTCATCCATGAGACACTCTCTAGTAATTTCTGACAAAAAGTGGATTAGCTTTGGGGTAATCCCAGACAGCATCTGCCCAGCTGCTGCTGTTGTTGGGCATCCTGGTGTGGCACATGTCACCTAGGGCCACCAGCCTCCAGTGTGAGCAGGACCAGGCAGGAGGGTGACTCAGGGGGAAAAGCACTTGCTTCCTTGGGTTTCCTGAGTGCCTTTTGGAGGAGGACAGCCCCAGAGGTGGCTGAGCCTTCCTCTCCAGGGTATGGAGGCACAGAGTGGCAGGAATGTGTTTACTAGTCCCTGGCTGTCTTGGATGAGGTGTGATGCTCAGGTTATCAGGGTGCCTGAGGGCCTGAGCCAGGCTCCTGATGAACCATGCCCAGAAGTTCAAGAAGAGGTTTTTAAGAATTGGATCTAAGAAAACAAATCTCTTGTCTCTCATTTGGCACCTGTGTGCAAAACCTTTCACCCCAAATGACCTTTGACATTTTCAGTGACCTTTGGGCTCTGGGTGATCTTTAACTTTTTCAATGACCTTTGGCTTTTTGTTACCTTTGACCCCTTGATAAGGGTGATACTTCTCCCTTCTTGTGACCTTTGACCTCTCTAATGACATTTAACACCAGGACTTTTGTAACCTTTGACCTCTGCATGACTTTGACCTGTGACCTCTACATTACATTTCCTTGCTGTGACCTCTGATCCCAGCTGACCTTTGGATTTGTGATCTTTGACTTTTAGATGAGCTTTGATTTCTTGGGCCATGTGACTTTTTTGCCTCTCAGTGACCATTGAACTCTTGGAGTCCTGGCACAGATGCCAGGGGTGCAGCAGAAAGGGGAAGCCCACCCACACTGCTTCCTACAGGTCTTGGAGCTGCTCTCCCACATGCTGGAATATTGCAGAGACTGAATTTGCCACAGCACCTTAACACTGTTCTTTTTATGTCTCTGTTTATGTAAATTAAAAACTTTTAACACCCAAGCACATAGGATTAGGCACCAATTAGATATAGGTGGCAAATCTCAGGCATTTTTTTGGCCATTTGGGCATTTTTTCCAGTTGGGAAATCAGCGTGGTTTATTCTGCGCATAGTTTCTCAAACGTGGAAAGCATGTGATATGAACTTGTAAAAGCAATGTTCCTTACCATGCAGTGCCCATTGCAGAGAGAATGCTGTCTGAATGAAATAGTTTGAAATTCTATTTTAATGGCAGGCTTTGTGCTTTCCTTTTCTTTGGAGAAAATGTCTATGTTTTAATAAGTCCCAGTGAGGGAAAGGCTTTGTCGTAGGGAGACACCTTTCTTTAAAGATATTATGACATGATTTTTGCCATTTTTCAGTCTGTTTTTTGAGTGGGGCAGCTTCTTTCAAAAACAAATAACCCCCTTTCTGCTGCAGATTACATCTCATTTTGGAAGAGATCTGGGAACAGCAACCTGGTAGCTAATCCCACAATTAATACCTGAACAGAAACTCATGCACTGCAGGGAGCTGACTTACACCAGGCCAGTTTGTTGCAGCCACATAAAACATTCTCTTTGGACAGCCATGCTAGGTTTGTCCCTTGCTGCCACCAGTGATGTCCTGACCCTCTTCAGTTGCTGTTACTTGTCCCAGAGCACCAGACCTGAAAGCCCCAGGGCTGTTCCCAGAGGTGCTGCTACGCAGTGGCTGCTCACATGAGGAACAGGAGTGAGATGGCTTTGTTAAAAGGTGACAGTTTATTCTCATGAACATTACAACTCAAAACTTAGACTTTCGACCTCTGAGGAAGAGGCACTGGAAACTTGATAGGTTCCTCTTCCCTTTCAAAATAAGCACAGTGAAGAGTCACTTGGTTGGAAGGCAAGTCCCCCCAGCTTTTCCTCTCAAGAGGTGTTAGTTATATTTTATCCTCCTAACTAATTGAAGTCACTCTTTTGGAAGCAAAGTCAAAATGGCTGAAGTTCCAGCCATATCTACTGCTGACACTCCTCCCCACTGTCTGTCTTCTCCTGTCCTTTGGAAAATATGCCCACAGCCATCTCACACCTGAGAACTCTCACTATGTATGGACTAAATGGTGCAAATCAACCCACAAGAGAACCCTTTATTCTCTATTTTCCTATGCAACAGTATGGATAGAGAAGAGGAAAACTCAACAACCTTCCAGAGTCAGCTCTGGGTTTCCTATGGGGGACAGTAACAAGTTTGGAGAGCCTGCAGGAAGTCTGGAAGCTGACTGCAAACCAGGCAGGATAAGCTGCTGCAGGACCAAGGGCAGTCTTGCAGCATACTGCCTCTCTTGATGCTGTGACAGCTCACTTGAAAACATAGACTTGACTTCTTTTAATGATTTCAAAAGATGGTAGACTGACAATCAGTGATCATATTGAAGTCCCCCTCAAAAGGAGGAGAAGGCAACAACTAACCAGCACCAAAGAGTCACAAACTCAACACATACATTCATGTTCTCCTCCTTCCTGTTCACTCTCCCTGCAAGCAGAGTGCTATTCAATCAGTATGCTACAATGCACCACCAAAAGCCTCTTTCCTACTGTGGGGGTAGGAGTGCCTGTGGCAGCAAAATGAACATTGTTGTATCTTTAATGATTCCTGAATATATCTGCATGCAAAGGTAATATGAATCCTCATCTAAGGCACTACTACCATACAAATCACTCAAATGCTTCTTTCAAGCTTTTAAGGTCTTTCCTTAGATTTTACTACTCACTTCTTACTTCCTCTCAATAAACAGAAAGATGGCAAGTATTAAATACAGGTAAGTTTCAGCAGCTCAAGTTATGTGCATTTGTGGTTCACACTCAAACACAGAGAAAAACACAGCACTTCCCAGCATACAAATTAACTGAGCTGAATAGGCATACCTATTTCAGGCACAGCTTTACAGAATGGGGGGACTGTGCTTCTTGCCAGTGCCAAACTCCCAATCCCATCTGTATGCGGTGGTAATGGATGTGCAGCTGTGTGTTTTTATATAACCATATATAGTTCAGGAAAACTTCCCCAAGAGTAACTCCATGCAAATTCATGTCTCCTATAAACTGGCTAGATCATGCAATGAAGACCTGCGTGGGGACTGTGTGTGTAAAGGGGAGAGACAAAAATTTCTGACACCCCTTTTCAAAGCAAACCAGTGCACAAACAAGGAAATCAGAGGCTGCTGAATGTAGCCAAAGTGAACATAGTGAATCCAGTTCTACACCACATAAAAAAGGCTCCCACAAACATGTCAGCATTGAGAGCCTGAAGGGCAAGTGAAAACAAAACTGACTCACCTATTTTCCTTGTTTAGAATGAGAAAAAAAAAATCAGAAGATAAACAAGTACAGTAACTCCTGAAAAGCAAACCAGATTTATAATACTGCCTTTTCTAACTGCCTTCAGTAAAGTGGAATCATCAGCTTTAAGGAAGCTTTAACCTATTTTAAGGTCAGATGGGACCCTGTACAACAGATATAGACCCCTACCTGAAAAAAGGCTGAATATTATGAATATTCCACTTTCCTTGCAGCACCAAACAGGTCGGTACATGCTGCTTTCATTTAAGTAACTTTTATCCTTCTGGAAATTATACTGCAACGTGTTTAAAAAGATCTTGAAAGAGAGAGATGCATACAAATAAACTGGATAACGCCTCCCCAGCAGTTGGCAGAATTTCACAGAGTCCTACATTATGGCTGTGTGAATTTGGGCTTTGTGTAAGTGATAGTGGTAGATTCTACCCACTCACGATTTAAATCACAGAGGATAAAGCTCAGACACATAATGGCTGATGCACGTTCTCTGCTGTAAAATGCACAGTCACTGGTATATTAAAGGGAGGCTGTTCCTCTCTGAATGCTGAGAGGATGACTGAACTGGATCCAAATGGCAGCATCAGGAATTAAAAACTGAAGATATGAGGAGCTGGATCCCAATTCAGCAAAACAAATACTTGGAGTGCAATCTTGAAAGAAGAGTTTCTGGGGCTAAATGGTTTCCTGATTTCACATCTAACTGGCCAAAACCATGTAGCTTAGGCTGCAGAACAATGGGCTCCTTCCAAGTCATCAACATTTTCTGTTACTTAAGACCATTACTGTCAGCTGGAGAAGGCAGGTGAGTGTCACCTCTTCTGAATGTGGATGAAACCTCAGGGAGCATCCACCATGCTGAGTTCACCTCACTTGTATAGCATTCATCTGCACCACGGAGCATCAGTACTGAGTACCTGTGACGTGGAGGAGGTAGAAAGGCCACGGGCACAACAGAGGGAGATAATGGACAGTAGGGGACAACAGCCAAGAAAATGGGAACTAAAACATGGTTACATTCCATCAGTGTTGGCCTCCTACAAAGAAATAGTCAGGAGTCCCAAATCTGGAGGCAAACATGATTCAAAACTATTCCCTCCTGACCGCCCTTCTGGGTTTTGGTACTGCTTGATGACAAAAGAAGGGCAAAACACCACATTAGGCAAGGTAATAAAGGACACCTAACTCATGCAAAACGTTGCAGCCTGGATGGTAGCCCACACACTTTAGAGATTAGCTGAAGCTCTGAAATGCAATTTGAGTAACTTCCTTTGATGTACCATCTGGTGAATAATTTACTGGGAATGTCTTAATCACATCAAAGGTATCTATCAATGTGCTCAGATTTTCTCACTGTTTAAGACTCTGTATACTGCACTCAAGGAACAGACATATTAGTACAGAATTAAACTTTACTGCAGTACTCCCACAGTAATAAAAAAATTAAATCTCCAGCATATTACCAGTATGGCCTCAAGGACTAGGTTTAGAAAGAGCAATATTTCACTATTACCTCAAAAAGGCTTCTACTCTACAATCAGCCTTGCTCGTGCTTCCAAAAATTCATAAAAATAGACACACATCTGTGGCACATAAAAAGTTTAGAAGCATATCTCCCTATTCAGAGGGCATACTGGCAGTGTTCCCTAACATCAATCACATGGGTTTAGATCCAGAGTAGATTTAGACTAGATATAAGGAAGAAATTTTGTGCAATAAGAGTGGTGAAACACTGGCACAGGTTTTCAGAGATGTTCTGGATGCCCCATCCGTGGAAACATTCAAGGTCATGTTGGACAGGGCTCTGAGCAGCCTGATCTAGTTGAAGATGTTTCTGCTTATTGCAGGAGGATTGGACTAGAAGGCCTTTGAAGGTCAACCCAAACCATTCTATATGTCTATGATATCCATTCCTCATACTCTAAATGGAAGTATTATTATTATTACTACTTCGCCTCCCTAAATACTGAGACTAAATTAAGCTCATATCAAAAAACCCCCAAGCAAACAAACAAAAAAAACCCACAAAACTTTCTGGCTTCTAAATATAGTTTTAAAGTCACACAGACAATTATATTCCCCAAAAGCCAAAGCCAGATTATACTTATTTGCATGTGCCAGTCCTGTCTTGCCGCTTAAACGCTTTAAATTGCGTTATCCTTCAGCATCTCCCCAACACACCCTGCACAGCTCACTCACTGCTTTGCTGTGTTGACAGGACCCCGCAGAGCCCCGCTAACGCCCCCGGCCAGGTGCTCACGGCAGGCGGGTCAGGCGGAGGTCGCTCCGGGGAGGGGAGCGACTCCGGCCCCGAGATCGTGCCCCAGCGGGTGCTGCC